>WMED01027547.1:0-10606 GCA_019650415.1 Pipa parva | reverse complement strand
GCCCAAAAACTGCCCTCGCCTTATACATGAGGTCGACTTATACTCGAGTATATACGGTAAGTGTATTTTTTGGTTCCTAATTACTTGATTTACATCATAAAGTCACATACTTTATAAAACTGTAATAATCCTGAGCTGTGACTGGTGCACTTCACTTAAAAAAGTGAGATCTAGAGCAGCGGTTCTCAACCTGTGCGTCGCGACCGTCCCACGGGGGTCGAGAACCGCTGCCGCACCCTAAGGGTTCCTATGTGATGACATTTCGGCCAAACGTCACCACGTGACGCGCGTACGTGATGACGTTCGGCTGAAACGTCATCACGTGAGGCGTGGTGACGTCAGAACTGGGGGTCGCGGCTCAAAGTTTGAGAACCGCTGATCTAGAGCAGGGGTCTCAAACTCAACTCGGCATGTGGGCCACAGAGCAAGATCACAGCCAGTCGGCGGGACATACTACTGATAACAGATGGCAGTATCCCCGCTGCAGGGCACAAGGAGGGCGCGTGGTATAAGATGAGGAAGTGCGAGGAGAGACTTCCCTTTGCTTTCTCACTCCTCCCATGCTCTTCCGGAAAGCTGCCCTCTTTACCCCTCCTCCCCCCACCCCAGACATACACTCCTGAACATGTACCTTAACAGCACATACCCACTGAACTGTCAGTGCCCTGGAGGCAATACCGGTGCCAGCTTAGGACTGGTTACTCCTCCCCGTTCCCCTAGCGCCCATCTCTCATTCCCCCTTACTGGATGACAGAGCAGTGACGTGCACCTCACACCACACCCTCACAGGTATCTCTTGCATTCCATTGGTTGGCAAAAGACTGAGAGCTTGAGATTCAGATACTGCCAGCAGAGATCCCAGGAGCTACGGTAGGCAGGGGACAGAGCCACACACATTGACAGTGTGCATACACAGTGATGTTACTGAGGGAAAGCAGTATGGAAACGCTGGCAGGTCGCATTCATCAGGCAGCAGAGTGAATGAAATAGAATACCATACACTCGCACCACCCCCTCCACCTGCCTCAACCAATTCAGCAAAGGCAGAGCGGCTCAAAGCTTTTTTTTCCCCAGAGTACGGTATATTATTCATATTAGTCTGCGGGCCGCAAAAAATAATTCGGCGGGCCGCGTGTTTGAGACCCCTGATCTAGAGGGTGAACTAGTTTAATTTAAGTTATGAGTGCCACCTGGTGGCTATATGCAATTTTCGAATTCTTTCATATTGGTGTATCTGTGGTTTTGCTATGTTTTTTTATGTTTTATGGCTATGGTATTTGTTTGGAATATGTAATAGTGTAATGGATGGATCTTTTAGATACTTCACTTAGCAATGTAACTTGATTTTTTTTTATGATTGTGTTTATTCTGTAACTGCTAATGTTTGATTTCCCCATTGAATTATTTTTACCACCCATTTTTGGGGAGGTGCAGATGTCTGAAAAACTATATATATTGTTTTCACTTATCACTTGTATTTATCAGATGAACACCCCAAAACCTTGTACACTTTGCACCTTAACTCATGACGGGGGTTATTGGCTAAAGTCAGAATTGTATAAAAGTGTGAATTTGCCAGCTAAAGACACAATAGACTGCTTGTGTCGCAATTGCGACTTTATTATGGAACTATTATCACGGTTGTGACTTTAAAATTGTCACAGTCGCAGATTTGATATAGGAATCCGCTGTTTGAGAATTCAACAGTTGAGTTCTCACTTTAGCCAATAACCCCCAAAAAGAGTTAAACCCTAAACATATTTCTTGCTGAGCTGTCTTTTTTCCCCCCCTACTGTTTGATTATGGTTGGGGATCTTACTGGAGAAGCTTCTGGAAGAAACACATTGTACGTGGAACTTTAGGAGGTATACCAGACTTGAGCAGCTTTACAGGCATCAGTCTTTACTGTTGTTTGGTGTGTGCATCATAATCTGTTACAATATACAATGGTCCATGTAAAGAAGCAATTTGAATTTAATTAGAATCAATGGTTTGCTCCTTACATCAATTTATGTATATGTTTCTGGAAAACACTTGTGTTCATGAGAAATAAATCATTATTGAGAAAGTGAAGCCTTTTTTAAATGTTATTAAATCCATTGTAGGATTGTATAATTCCTTTTTGTTTTACAATATTTAAAAATCTTCACCATTTCAAACAGGCCATTTATATTTATACAGCCCACTAAAAGGGGAGCTAAAGCCTTAGAAAGCCTATATTAGAAATGTACCTTATGCATAGGTCTTATTGCACCAGCCAAAAACAGTGAAGACTGATCCCTGGAGCTAAACATCTTTCTAATTATTGTAAGCCTTATTCCTTTGTATCAGCTGCCTTAAACATGCTCAGTCTGTTGTTCTTAGGGACCAAGGAAAATTAGGTTGGCTAAACTAAGGTTATAAGATGTAAAGTTGTAAATAGACTTTTAGCCCAGATCACTACACTGTGAACATTACCTGATCAACTTTGTGGACTTCTGATCATGTGCAGCGCCTACAAAAGTACAGAGCTGTTGATCTAACTTCTTGATATGCGTAGATCATTAGAATCATGGGGCTACTGTACATTTTGGTGTATTTTGCATATGGTTAATCATTTTTAGCCTAGGCTTTAGCTTTTCTTTAATGAACGGTACATGCTTTTTTATGTTTGAAGTGCATAAAAAGATTTGAAATAGTATTGAACAAGGTTCTAAAGCATTAAAATGATCTGCATTGTATGTTGAATTTTTGCTGTTTGATGTGTTGGGGTATTTGTCTGTCTCCCATCCCAGTTTCCAGGCGTTGCATTAACATATCCCACGTTCCTATGTCCCAAGATTTTTTTTTTTTTTAATGCAGACCTGGTTCTTTTAGCTTGGCTATTTTTATAGAAGTGCTTACACACTGTTTCATCACATTAGAATATGCAGTGCAGTGAATGGTGTGCAATCTGATAACTTTTCAGAGATGTCTGGACAGAGATGAAGATCCTGCTGTGCTTTCAACCAAAGGCCAAGTTTTTGCTGCCCGAAGAGCTCTGATTTCTTCTGTAAACGATGTTGTAGCCTGCAGGGGGGGGAAAGATTGCGCAGAGCATTCAAAACCAATGACTTGCAAAGGAAAAGAAATGAAGTATCAGAGGTCTGAAAATAAACGTAAAGACTCAAACCAAGACTTTAAAATAACTCCCAACAAACAAAGCAATTCCTTTCAGCCAGTGTTACAGGACAGTACCACAAGTGAAACATTTACAACCTTTCAGTATGGTAGTCTGATGGACGAAGGCAACTTAAGAGTTAAACAGTCAAAAACTCCAAAATCAATTCTTATGACCCCAAATTACAAAGATTCCAAGGTATGTATCCCATTTTATATAAAAGCTAAAATATGCAATGCTGATTATCATAATACACATTTTATCTTCCTGTCACTGCAGCCACAGAGATTTATATTTCTCCCCAATCCCACCGCTTTGGGCTAAAGTAGTAGGTGGTCTTGGGAACACTGTGTAGCAGTCATCTCAATTTGCTTCACATAATGGAGGTGGGAGGTTTTAAATGGCTCCTGCTTTCAACAGAGACGTACACACAGCATTCGTTTTTCACCCTCTCGTGCTCGTATGTTTTAGCAACCATCTAAACCCCACATTTCCAAATTGTAATTGTACGGAATCGTAAGTAACGACAGAAATTAATTTTGCATAAAACAAATAATGAACATAATACTACCTTTTCAGAATACTGCTACTTTCCTGAAAATTATGATGCTTAATCCTTTTAGGGACAAAGGTCTTAACCCCACCTTTTTTCACACTTTTTTCATCTTTTAACTGTAGCGAGATGTTGGACATGTGACTTTTCAACCAAGTAACATCTATACTTGCAGAGAGAACTTATCTACACGTCCCTTCCTGGGCTATGACTGGATAGCTGGTAAGTGTTAAAAGATCTTCAGCCTCTGGGAAAAATGGACAAAGCACTGTCCTCTACTAAATGTACATTTCTTTAAAATGTGTTTTGTTTTGTTTTTAATTTGTTTTTTTTTTTTGCTTTTTTTTATTATAGAGCTTCTGTTTTATCTTGCTTTAAAAATTAAGCTCAACACCTGCTTGTTTGCCCAATCCTCTGCTCAGCACTTTGTAGCCTCAAACTGTAATACAACTGCTCAGAATAGAATGGGATGAGAAACAGGTGTAGCATTTAATTTTTAAAGCACACTCAAGGTCTGGCCTCTTGGAAGACTGGGTTTATTTTTCCCTCATGCAGGCATATATGCTCCTTGAATCTTGCTATGTTAACTGGTTCAAGGAGTGTAGGGTTAATCCTCCTTTACCCCTATGATGCCATACTTAGATTGTAAGCTCTTGTGGGCAGGGTCTTCATTCCTATTGTTGTTTCACTATGTACTATGTTGTGACAAAGTTTGTAAGTGTTGTAACATTATCTTGTATATTCCTATATTATGTACTGCTCCATGGAAGATGTTGGTGATACATAAATCAATAACAACAATTGGGGAAGAAACCTTTTAATGGAACTCTCTCCCAAAAAATTGTGATGGCGAAAGCTCTTTTTTTATTTGTTTATTTATTTTAAATAATTTATTTGCTGAAGTGAAAATAGTGCAGTCAGATACAAGGTAATCTGTTTAAGACAAAGAACGAAGTTTTTTAAACTCTGAAAAGCAGTTTTCACTTTTCCGAGTTTAATAATTGCGAGAACAGTCTGAAGTTTCTCACGGTAAGTATCGCGAGATTTGCTTCGATCGATACTTGCCGTGAGAACCTTTTTTCTATTGAATATATCCATGGAACGGTATACAGTATGGCAGCCATTTCCATGGATAAATACAATAGAAAAAGTTTCTCACGGCAAGTAACGCACTAAGCAAATCTCACGATGCTTACTGCGAGAAACTTCAGGGTGTTCTCCTGATTATTAAACTCAGAAAAGCCGAAATGGCTTTTCCAAGTTTCATAAATTTCGGTCTTAAAGTTTTTTAATTTGTATGGTCGGATTGTGGAAAATTTAGAAGCTGTTATTTGGCTATCAAGGTGAATTTAATATTGTATGTATTTGTTAAAAACTGAAATCACATGGTCATCTTGTTACTGGTTATAAAACTAGCTACACAGTAATCATATGGATATAAGATTGTGTCAAGTGAATTCTACAAAATAGAAGACAATACAGTATGACACTAGTGTCTGTTGTTCCATATCTCCTCAAGGCATTAAAATGGGATTGAAAGTTTGCTTTAAGGATCATGAGAAATTGTTTTATATGTCTTACTTGCTACTACAGTTCATGAGCGACAGAGTGCAAAATCTGTAAGTAGATAGACTAATCTTCTTGGAGTTTAAAACTGCCAAACTTTCTGATGCCTGCTTCAGAATTACAGCCTTTTATTTTCAGGTACCTATGGACTTTGAGTAGGTAGTAGAGGGGATTTGGATCATACCAGTGAATGTCCAGTGCATATAATAACATATTCTTTTTAGTTTATTATTATTATTTATTTGCAAAGCCTCTTTTAACTAGTGCTTTAGAGAAATGCAAAAAAAAAAAAATCCCTGAATCTCGTCACTTGTTGTTGTTTTCATTTTGCTAAGTTGACTTGGTTTGGAAACAAACTGAATGGATGCAGTGTTTTGCTTGGATCACTTTGTCTATTTTAGTTTGCGAACTCTGGTATGGATGACCTTTTTTTGTCATGTATACATTAGACTACATGGGAGGAGATTGAGCTATTAATATACAACATTAGTTTTCCTCTGTGGGATATTTATCAAGCGTTTTGCTAATTTTTACAGATCGAAAATAACTTTTTGATGTAAAAAAAAAAAAAATGCAGACAAAACTGATTTTCCACATGACAAAAACAGCATTTTGAAATAGATGATACCAGCGTAATAAAATATATACTGTTTTCCGCCTTCGAAAAATTTTTCAACTTTGATAAATATCCCCCACAACTTCTGTTTTCATGCTGATCAGATCAATCTATACTCTGCATCATCATTAAAAAAACTTTTTGTAGTTTATTTACCATTGAACCTAACCTGCACAACTGATTTTATACTCGTATATAAAAACAGTAAACAATGCCTATGCGTTTCGCGCGTGGCGCTTAGTCATGGCAGTTGTTTATATATGTGAGTTTTAACTGACCCATGTGGTACGAATAAAAAGGAATCGGTTTTACCTACACAAGGAGTGCTGGAGTGATTTATCTGCTGGTTTGTCAATCATTCTCACCTCAGGGATAAAATCCCTTACAGCTCCAAATATGGAAATCTGAATATTTAGCTAGATCGAGAATCCACCTCTAGTTATCTAGTACCCATAACTTGTAATGATCTTACACTCGTGGAAGGCATCTATGTCCTTTTTGAGTCAACCATGACAACTACCTAAGGCAGAGAGCCTGTTTATTTTCCTTCCAAAATAACTGAAGTTATTCTATCCCCTTAGCAACATAATTGACATGTAGAGCCCTCTTGGTTCATTATGTATAACAACTGTTAATTACCTTATTTTATGTAAGATCAATGAGAAACACAGTTGTTTGGAAATCGTGCTATGTCTGTTTACTTTTTTCAGGGCTATTAGAAGTAAAGTCACCAATAACTGACAAGTCAGAGGAGTTTTTTTCTGATATAAAGGAATTTCGACGTGTCAACAGAGAGGAGTGTGTCAATGAATACTGCACTGAGTGAGTGAAAACTAACTTGCTATTCAAAGTGATGATTTCTCCACTGAAAGAAGGTCCTGCTTGTGGCATAAAATGGTGCACACTGTTTTGTAAAGTGAATTACCATTGGGGGAAAAAAGAATCCTGTAAATTCTGAAAAATACCTTTTTTTTTTTTTTTTTTTTTTTTTTTTTTTTTTTTTTTTTTTTTTTTTTTTTACTGCTTGCATAAGTGATGATGACTTGTACCGACCACTGCAGCTAATTTTTTTGCAGCGAAGTTAAATTTGTGACCTGGGATTCAGGGAGTTTAAAAAGGAAGCAATTATATTTATTCACTTCTTTATTTGAATTTAATTGTATACATTTATTAGTAATGTGCGCCATGATTAGTGATGCTATCCAGTGTGCAACTTGTGCAATAATATATGCAGTCCTTAAACAACCATTTAAGTGTGCATTGCAAAATGTGTGCGTGTAGTGCATTTGAGTTTATTATCCATCATGTTAGCCATAGATATAAGCAGAGACAAGTAGAGTATTGGTGATACCTTTTATTGGCTAGTGTAATAGATAGTAAATGAAAGCTTTCCACACTACTTAGCTCTCTTCTGTATAACTGGGGCATGCTGGGTAGTCTGTATAACTGGGGCATGCTGGGTAGTCTGTAGAGACAAGTAGAGTACAGGTGATGCCTTTTATTGGCTAACTGAATAGTTAGCTAATAAAAGGTATCACCTATACTCTACTTGTCTCTTTGGTGCATTTGTATTGGTAAACACCAGTACCAAGATTCATTCATAACATGGAAAGATATTTGGTGCTTACAAAGCAAGCATTTGCTGGGATGGATGGGCCTGGGGGTGGAAACATGAGACAGCAAGCTGGATAAACGGTTAACAAGCCAGTATAAAAGTAAAAAAGAGAGATTCACTGATTTGCAGGTGAAGGTAGTAAAAACTAGTAGTGAGCTTCCTCTTCCTGCATCCTCCCTTCTAAGCCGTGCCTACTTTTTTTGCGCGTTTTGGCCGGAAAAATCACGAGATCTCGCTGCCACCATTTTGTTTCTCTGTGTGGAAGGCAGAAAGCGTGGTCAGCCGGTTCCCTGGCAACAGCACCTCAGGACTTGAGCAGGCAATCGCTGGGGCAGGATTTTCAGGTTTGTATTGCTCTCTCTCTGACTAGGGACAGGCACTGTTTTCAGAGGAGAAGGGGGGATTGTGCTGCAGCACCGGGGAGTTGCTCTTTCAGCACATGGGAGTTTCTCTAGGGACTCTTCTCCATATACAGAGGAGAGATCCAGCTGGTTTATGCTGTGATTTTATTGTCTGCTTATTGTGTTCTGCTCTCTATATTACACATTTTATGCATAGTAGGTTTGCAGTTGTTTTTTCCCTCATTTTGCTAAAGCTGATTAAGAGTGTTTAGCTTGTCCCTATAATTGGGTAACAGCTACAGAATAAGCACAATCGATTGCATTCAATCAGAGTGGGGAATATATATTAAAAAAAAAAAAAAAAAAAAAAAGTTTTTTATTTTGAGACTTCTGCTAGTTGTTTTCTGCAATATGTCTAGTGAACCCAAATCCACGTCCCCCGGTGAATCCTCTCAGCAGGTGGGGGAGTCTGTGCCACTGTGGGCACAGCAGCTCTCACAATCTATTCAGGGGTTAGCCAGTCTTCCTGGAGCCATTGGTGAGGTGCTAGGTCGTTTTTCAGCGGATCAGGCTAGGGGTTCTCGTAAGCGCCCTATCCGTAAGCGCTCTTCAGATTTGGATTCTTCTGTTTCCATAATGCTGCATTCCTCTGATGAGGAAGGTAATTTCTCCTCGGTGGAGGAGGGAGATAGCGAGGGCGATTCTGGTTCAGACTCCTTAGCCACGCAGGAGTCGGCAGAACCGGTAAGCGACTTAATTAGCAAGGTGTTGGAGGTCCTTAATATTTCTGGCCCCCAGCCAGAGACTGATCCTTCTAAAAATATTTTTAAACGTCAAAGAAGAAGAACTGAGGTTTTCCCTGCTTATGATCAGATCAGTCAGATTGTTCAGTCTGAATGGGATAAACCTGAGGCTAGTTTCCGTAATACTAGGAGGTTTAATCTTGGTTATCCTTTTACTAAGGAATCTGATATTTGGACATCACCCCCAGTGGTAGATGCTCTGGTTTCTAGGTTGTCTAGGTATTCCACCATTCCGGTACCGGAAGCAGCCTCGTTTAAGCACCCGGCAGATAGAAAGATGGAGGGTCTCTTGAAATCCATTTTTGCGACGTCTGGTTCTGCTTTGCGACCTATCTTCGCTTCGGCCTGGGTGTCTAGAGCCAGTGAAAAATGGATCGATCAGCTGATAGACCTGATTAAATCAGATGCATCTAAGGAGGATCTTATCTCTGTAACTTTGCAACTTAAGGAGGCTATACTTTTATTTGTGCGACGCGTCTCTGGATGCGGCACAGGTAACTTCTAGAACGTCTGCTGCTTCTGTAGCGGCCAGACGCTTGTTATGGCTTAAACATTGGCAGGCGGATAGTATTTCTAAAAAGGCTTTGTCTTCCTTACCTTTCAAAGGGAAGATTCTTTTCGGGTCAGAACTCGAGAAAATAATCAGTCAGGCAACAGGGGGTAAGAGTACTCTTCTGTCTCAAAACAGATCTAGAGCAGGAGTCTTTGGAAGGAGGTTCAAATCTTTCTCCGGTTCCAATAAGAAGCGGTCCTTTCATGCCCAGGGGGGGTCTAAGTTCCCCTCAAAGGCCAGAAACAATTGGCAGTCCAAAAGGCAGCCTGCTGCTTCCTCTTCAGGAAAGGGGTCATCAGCATGAAGACCCAGCCACCCCCAAGAGGGACGGGCGGGTTGGGGGCCGTCTGGCGCACTTTTGGGAGGTTTGACTTCACAATGTTCAGGACGAATGGGTTTTGAGTATCATTTCAGACGGTTACAAAATAGAGTTCCTTCATCCTCCCCCGCAAAGATTTTTTCTGTCCAGAGTGTCAAGGGATCCCCAAAAGAGTTTAGCCTTTTATCAGTGCGTCCAGGACTTGTTAGACAATGGAGTGATCTCCATGGTTCCTCCAACTCAGAGGGGCCAGGGTTATGATTGAAACCTGTTCTTGGTTCCCAAGAAGGACGGAGGCTTTCGTACTATCTTAAACCTAAAGGGTCTCAACAGGTATGTGAAGGTGTCAAAATTCAAAATGGATTCTCTTCGTACTGTCATAGCTGCTATGACGTACGGGGAGTTCCTGGCTACCTTGGACATCAAGGATGCCTATCTTCTTGTTCCGATTTTCAAGGAGGATCAGAAGTTTCTCCATTTTGCGTTCAACAACTTGCACTTTCAATTTGTAGGTCTGCCCTTCGGTCTAGCCACAGCGCCGAGGATCTTCACCAAGATCATGGCGGCTGTGACAGCGGTTCTCAGAATGGAGGGAGTTCATGTGACTCCATATCTAGACGACCTTCTTATCAAAGCTCAGTCTTTCCATCAGGCTCAGAAGGCGGTGTCCCAGTGTATCGAAAAACTGATAGATTTGGGTTGGATCCTGAATTTCAGCAAGTCAAATCTTTCACCAACTCAGGAGATTTTATTCCTGGGGATGATTTTCAATTCTCTCTCTCTGTCTGTCTCTGTCTCTCTCTCTCTGTCTGTCTCTGTCTGTCTCTCTCTCTATGTCTCTCTCTGTCTCTGTCTCTCTCTGTCTGTCTCTCTGTCTCTCTCTGTCTCTCTCTGTCTCTCTCTCGATCAGTCTTCCAACAGACGAGGTGAACAGGATTGTGCAGGAGACTGCAAAACTAGTGTCGCTCAGTTTTCCCTCTATCCGGACTTGCATGAGGGTGCTGGGAATTCTGGTGTATTCCATAGAGGCATTACCTTATACTAAAGAAATGGAAGGGCCAACCTTTGACCACAAGGATTTCTTTGGAAAGGGATACTCTC
>WMED01027545.1:0-10606 GCA_019650415.1 Pipa parva | reverse complement strand
CCAACTTTTCTGATTTTGGGGTTTGTAGTTTATGGAAAGTATATATAGGGGTATCGCAAAATCCACCAATCTACAGGATATTCTTCTTATTGTGTTATACTACTGAACCTCTCTAGAGAACGGTAATGGTATGGGCAGTTAACATACGTGAAGACCAACCATACATATGTGACCTGCTTTTTCCCAGAGAGACAAAAAATATCAGTACTTCCTTACAAAAAATAATATTCCACAGGCAGATTTATAACGCATCGGTTTAATACTATTACAGTATATTGTTATACACACTGTGGCCAGACTGACAAAATGCTAAGCTTTTATTTTTGTGTGACAATTGCCATTAAGTTTAGAAATTGACTTGCACATCAGCTAAAGCTTCAGTCGACACAACTGTTCCACAAACACTACTTGTTCCTCCCCAGTTTTCTTTTGTTACTTTTAAAGTTCTCATGTCAGATGCCAGTGTATATACAGACTGTAATATACAGAGGATTACATTTCTGCTATTGCCTACAGTACATCAGTTTTTTTTGCATCTGTAACAATACATTTCCTTTAATGGTATTTCAAGAGGTAGCCCAGAAATCTTTAGCATAAATACACACAAGTTCCCTGCTAATAGCTTCTAATTCCACTTCAATAAACAATACAAAGAAACATTTGATTTAGTTTGTCATTCACTCCAGAGAATTCCTTTTCTTATTTTCCCCGTTTCACAGTATCTTTACACAGCTGCCACTACATCTGCTTTATCAATGTATTATATTTTCATAAATAAGAGCAAGACAGTCAAGTTGCTTAAAAACAAAATAGTGTATAAGTAAATTAGCAGCAAGCAGTGTTAGTTGTGCTAACTGCTGTGCTATACACTTCCAATGTCATTACATTGTAACGGAAGTATTATAATCCAAGGAAACTGCGACATAATCACATTAAATGAAAGCAAGTATATTTATTTCCACCTACAGCATCTATCTTCTAGACTATTTTGTTTAATATGTAATAGTGACAGGCACAGAGAGTCAAAACCTACTGCAACAATGGATACATCTTTACTGAGGTCTATTCATGATCAACCAAAGATCTAGCTACAATTACATTATACAGTAGTACCAAATAGAGCCACAATTTGTAACAAATTACCCTGACTGTATCGTAGACAATTCTGTCTATTATCTAAACTGCATATTCATACAGTGATGTGGTGAAGAGTTGTGTAGTGGTTTCTGTGTGTAGTAAGGCAAATAGTAGTGGAGGAATACTGTAGTACAGGGGTCAGCAACCTATGGCTCTCGAGCCAGATGTGGCTCTTTTGATGGCTATATCTGGCTCTTTGACTGTAACGATCGATGCTCACATGCAAGCACTGCTTGTTACAGTCTGATGGCTGATCGCCGGCAAGCGCTGTAGAGATAAAGCTCTCTCAGCGCTTCCAGGTTGCTAGCCAATCCAAAGTCGCTGACGTCACCTATTTGACATCACATATGACATCAGCGGCTCCGGATTTGAAAGGGCTGAGCAGAGATGCACTATATGGTTTTCTCAACCAAAAAGGTTGCAGACCCCTGCTGTAGCAGGTTCAAACTAGATAGGTGTATTATTATAAAGTGACATATTGTCATAGACAATAAACTGTCAATATGCATGATTATAATAAAGAACAATGCCATAATTATATCATATTTTTGTCTTTGTATTCATAAATTAAAATAGTAGACGGTTCCTAGTTCATTTTGGGACTTTGTTGCCATGATTTCTAAGCCTTGTGAAGGAAGTGTAAACAGAATAGTCGAAGCAACCTCTCTTTAAGCCCTTAACTCACTGATTTCATCTAGTGAAGTCAAATCAGTGGAATTCATGCCAGTACACCTTGTGCTATTTCACATTTTGACACATATATGGGAGAAATTTATTAAAGGCGAAGCCAGTGATGCGATCGATCGAAATTAAATTCCCATTGATCGAAATCAAATTTCGATCGATCAGTAAAATTTACGTCTTTACTACATTTCGCCCCATGTACATATATTGTTGTGACATTGGAGACAAACAGATGCAAAGAGATGTGTGAAATAGTAACACCTAGAAAAAATAGGCTCTTCAATTTTAGTAAATATCTCATGAGTTTTTTTTTAAACTAACCTAATAAAAAGAAACACAAACACAAAGGCACATCAAGCATTTCACTGTGGTGGTAAAGCCAGGCCAAATGCCTACTAAAGTATCTGATTGATAACAATGGCAACAGTGGCAAAACAGATTTACAACTTTACCGTTGGTGTCAAAACACCTCCCTGAAAATCAAATTGGTTGAAGGACAACCAGACTTAGAGTTGATGATGTGATTGATGTGACACATTTAACTACAAGTCATCAATTCTTTCACAATGGCAAGAATAAACATAGCATCAAGAAACACAAAACGGTCACTATACATCAGCAGAGTCTCTCCCAATCAGAAATTTCTTGGAAGAGAGGAGAATAAGGACATATCAATGGACATAGCTGAAGCCCAGAAACACAGTGATTATAAGCTCTGAAGTCACAGAAAAAAAATCACTGAAACATAAGCCATAGTTTTAATCTGTAAAACATAACAAAGACTAAAGTCCTCAAAGGCCCTCAAAGGCTTGGTATTTTTGCAAACAGATTTAGTAATGTGGGCAAACAGAATCAGTGATCAGATGTACAAGAAAATGCTCTACATCAGGGATCTGTCTGATTGGTTCCAACCTCACTCTTGCAGTATGACACATGACCAAGGTCATCAATGTCAGACTGTCTGGGATCCCCAATTGTAACAGGAGCAAACAGGAAATCTAAAGAACTACGGCTAAGTGCTTAGAACAACCTACCAGGAAATTTCTTCATAAAACTACACATCAGCGTTCCTAAGAGATCTGATGAAGACAAACGGTAGTCACAAAAATACTGATTTACATCACTGTTTACTGCTCCTTATAGTACTGCTGTCGTATAAATGAGTAAGGGTGTTTCTAGTATAGTTTCAGCTGTAGGTGATTGCTTTATGATAAGCAATATCCAAAGACATCCTCTCCTCCACCCAAATAAACAAACAAATGGCTTGCCATTATAATTTCTGTGTCTGACATCATTAACAGTGTATCTTCCTCAAGAGGCAAAGTGTCTTTTCCTAAAAGTTTGCACACGTTAATTGTTTGTTCTGCAACTGTTGTGCTAATTAATCAAAAGCTCTGCACATATAGATGGCACATACATGTGCAGGTGCAATCTTATTTTCATGCTTTAAGAATGAAACATCCTCCGAAGGTGTCCTTGTAGAAAGGGAACATTAGCAAGGGAAGATATCTGCAGATTCTGCCACCCCATACACAATTCTGTTGTCTCTTCACATTGAGGGCTGGAACGATTGGGTTAAGCAAGCATATGACAAGCTGTAAATCAGTTCGATTTTCTTTTGCCGAGTTTTCACTCAGGTGTACTCTAAATGTGCATTAAACTGCAGCTCCATTAAGCAGTTACAATAAAGGTAAAGGGCAGGAGGCTAAATACCACAGGACCTTGTATGGATCTCATAGGTTTAATGGAATCAGGATTTTAACAACTCTTTTTCGTTAAATACAGTCAGTGTCAAGAGAATGCGTCCCACTCATAAAGAAGCACAATGACAATGTACAGTCGCACTAATACAAGGACATAGTTCATCATGACATTTCCAGCAATTCCCAACTGATTAGGGTCATTATGTTGGAGGTCTGATTTATGTTGTCATTTCCTCTCACCGATCCTGCATCAATGAATCTTAATGAATTGGTAAATAAGGGTGAAGATTACACTCTATGACACTGAAACATTCCTCATTCTCAACACTCGAGATTTATGTAGCCAATTAGTGACTAACAGAGAAAATTGGCTGGCAGAAAAATAATATTCTTTATGGAACAAAATGGAAAAAGCTTTTTTTTTTCTTGAAGGGCAATGCTACGGCACACATCCATAAAGTAGCTTGATATGTGGATACACAAAGAGATGGGAAGAGTGTGCTGCATGGAGATATTCCTGTAAAATTGTTTTTACTGTTCTTCTGTCATCTTTTAAAGGTTATTGGCTTTGAAGAAAAGAGGCTGTTGGGGAATGATGCTTTGAATTTAACCCCCACAAGAATGCAAAGGGTTAAAAAAAAGATATATAAAATATTTTGTCGGGGGGTAATAATAAATGGGTACATTTTAGCGATCTTTTTTATCTAGAGGCAAAACAAAAACCAATGATGAAATTAATACTTTTAAGGTTTAACTCTTAATTGCCACCATAAGTGTAATAAATGAATATATCAGTGTTCGAATCTCTATCAGATTTGTGTATTTGTATTGTTAATGCCAATTTTAACATAAACATTTAGAGACCAGCCCACAATAGATAGCTCAACAATGAAATAATAGACTGAAATTAGTGCTACAATAGATTATGGGCCACATTTACATGAACACGCCCCCAGTAATGGACAGTTACATAATAAAACAAGCAAAAGACATATACCAACCCTAAATCACCAGCATGACTTGCAATGCATTATGGAACACAAATTGTATACTCTACGGTGTAACACTAAAATGTTCAATATGGTTATGTATAAGCATGGACAAAGTTAAGATATCCTATTATCTTTAGGCGGAGTTATGGCATTTCTTGGTTTTACACTTATTTCATTGATTGAAAAAAATGTAAATAAAAAGTCTGACAGATGAGGCACTTGATCATAAACAATAGTGCTGGCTTTTTGGATTGTCCAACTTTTTAATCCTAAAACTATTTTAATAATTAAGACAACATCCACCCAAACATGACCTCATTACTTGAGTCAATAAAATGACAATCACAAACATAAGAAAAGGTGGAAGTTGCCAGGTAGCATGTAATTCAGAGGACATTTTTGGCTGCACCTTCAATGAAACATGTCTATTCCTGAATGTAAAACAGGTGCTCCGGTTATTTCTATAACCTGACTGACCAAAGTAGAATACATCTGCTCAGCATGTGATCCTTATCCATTGCAGAATATATACTACTACCCATACGAGTATGGATATTTTATAAAAGTCTATTATTATATAAAGTAATATGGCAAAAAGGACAGCCCCAAAACTATGTTAGTAAGGGTGAAATGTCTTATGAGCCTGTAAACTATTACTACTGCTGTCAGAAATATACAAGGCCTTCCCTGAAAGAGATGTTGTTTGGATGGGAGCATGCATTGCTCTAAATCCTCTATATATAGAGCTCAGCATTTATAATGACTTTTTAAGATGTTAAGCTGCCTATGCAATAGGAACTAATGCAACCCCATACCATCAGAGATGCATGCTTTTGAGCTGTGCGCTGATAAATTGGATGGTCCCCTCTCTTGTTGAGGTCTGGGGAACACGATGTCTGTGGTTTCCATAAAGAACTTACATTTTTTATTCCTCTGACCTTAGAACATTTTTCCATTGTGCCCAAGTCTATTTTAATCACATTTTGGCTCAGAAAAGACAGCAGAGTTTCTAGATTGTGTTGATATATGGCTACTCCTTTCCATGATAGGGCTTTAACTTGCATTTCTGGATTGCATGGAGAATTGTGTTCACACACAATGATTTCTGCAAGTATTTCCAAATTCATGCAGTGATCTGCATTACTGATTCATACAGCCTAGTGGACCACAGGTCATGAAGCTTCCAATAGTGACCATCAGCCTTGAAGCTTGTGCATCAGCCTTGTAGCTTGTGCGCGTGGATTTCTCCAAGTTATCTGAATTGTTTGACACTATTATGTACTGTAGACAGTGAGATAGTCAAAGTTTTATCAATTTTATGTTGAGGAATATTTTTTTCTGTTATTGTACTACAGTTATTTCGATGCAATTTTTCAGTTTGGTGAACCTCTATCTTAGCTTCTGAGAGACTCCGCCTCTCTAAAATTCACTTTTTGATACACAGTCATGTGACTTAGTTGAACATTAACTATCCAGCTGTTTTTAATTAATAAAACTTCTTTTACCTGCCTGCCTTCTCTTAACTTTTTTTTTTAAGATGTGTTGCAGTCAACAATGAATACATTATTTTTGCAAATGAAATGGAAAAAATGTTTAACTTTCAATTTCTAATATGTCTTCTGTTGTGAATACAATATTATTATTATTATTATAAGAGACTTCTAAATGATTACATTCTTGTTTTATTTACATTTCACGTAGCATTCCCAACTTATTTGAAATTGGGGTTTTATATTTCATTCAGGTTCAGCAGAGCTAAACAGAAGGGTGACAACTGGATAGTGGTCAGAAGCTAAAATAAAGATGTAATATCTGTATGACCCTTTGTTTTGAATACCTATATTTACAGTCCTGTAAATACTACCTATCTCAGAGAGAAGTGAAAGTTCTAATCTGTTACTGGTTCAAGAAATTGAAATAAGAATCGGACCAAAGCTTTCCTGGTGTTCAGTCTAGAGATCAAAACATGTCCCGAAGGGGATTAAACATTGTTTGATAATAATATAGGATATGGATTTCTGTTTTACATTCTATTACACTCGATTAGTTAAGGCTGGGGATTGGATGTGACCCTCCATATTATTATGGTCACTGTCCTTTTATACAGCTTTATCAATTCTCTATATGCCATGACTGCACAAAATGCTGCAAGTTATTATATTTAATAATACAATTATAGCGTATCCACTTCCTACACATCCTGCATAGAAAAAAAAAAACATCTTTTAGGTAAACCGCAGGGCCAAAAATGAAAAAAAAAAAAAAATATTAATAAAAACTTTGGTACGCTGATTAAAATACGTCTTGTTTACCGCCTCTTGAAACAAATATATTGCTACTATGAAAAAAAAAACAGCCCAAAACTCACAGTTTACTAGAGAAGTTGGCCTACCCCACTAAATTCAGTCTGGAGATTGCTTTCATCTTTTTCTCTTTTATTCCAAACGTTTTTTGTAATATTAATATTTCAGTTACAAAAATGGAAGGTTGAGAACAAACATGTAATTTATACATGTTAATCCAGGGGGAAGTGCTTCTTTAAGTGCGACTTCTGTGCACAACCCAATATTAGGACAGTAATTCTGATTTTTTTTTGCCTGCCTCTCATCTCATATCACACCACCAGCGGTAGGTAGGTGAAGACAGAAAATTAAACATTATTTCCAGTGTTGAAGGCAGTTAACACAGAGAGAGAGAGATGCTGCTTACTGTAGTTCTAGGATGGAACTTTTTATTGCATAAATACATACAAGGCTGCAATTACAGGTCCAGTGATCTCCCATCCCTGAATTAACATAAAAGTAGGTTTAAAAAGGTTGAATATGATGAACAGTATGTCTTTTTCAACCTTATATACTACATTACAAAATAACTAGTAGGAAATCATAAGATCTTAAAGCATCGGATAAAAATAACACTGAAGGGGGTTGTTCACTAAAGTCCGAATTGTTGCGTATAGATGCAAATTCGACAGTCTCAATAGGCTGCTACTGTCGCAGTCGCGTCTGTGTAATGAGAATATTGTCGCACTGGCGACTTTATTATGGGAAAATTTTCACAATCTTAACATTATAAAATTGTTGAGACTTTACAATGGGGAAATTGTAGCGGATTTGCTATGGGAATCCAGTGTTTGCGAATTCGACAGTTGAATTCGCACCTTAGTGAATAACCGCCTTAGGTTGGCAAATTCTACATTGGAGCACATAGGCAGGTCTATCTAGCTATTTGGAAATTGTGTCAAATGCCAGAAGGGCAAATCTAGGTGCTCGCAGCATGGGCCACTGGGATGGAGTGTTTGGCCTCCCTTACCAAGCAGTTCTCACTAAGGGGCTTATTCTTCAAAGTGAGAATTCTCATCACTTTGGGTTGCTATGCTCTGATTCATTACTCCTTATTCACTAAACAGAAGATTCCCATACAAATTTCAAGACCGCGTCAGTAGCCGTCTATTGTGAAGTGTGCGACTGTCATTAGCTGGCAAATTCACAACATCGCAGAGTTTGCTGAATGCTCGACTATGGGGAAGTGGCAAATTCACACCTTTACGTGACAATTCAGACTTTAGTCAATAACCCCCTAAAGGAAAGAAGCTTATTTGAGAGTAAACAATCACACTCTAATGGGGGCACAGATTTAGGCACTTGTGATGTAGCTGTAATCTTATATGCTCAGGATTCGAAGCCAAAGATATTGCCTTTAACATGGCATTATTACCTGCAGTGTTCACAAGCTCTTATTCACTATATGAGACATATTTACCCCATTCTAATGTATCTCATCTACAGAATGAATTAGCTTCACCTGCACTAGATCTTTACTATGTTGATAGCCAAGCATTTCCTATAACGCATCGAAGGTGTTCACAGCTTTTGGAGTGCAAGCCTTGTTTCATAAATTCCAGCAAGACACACCCTGTAAGCATAATGTAGCACATTGTCTGTGACATTGTGTATGACACTTCCAATTCCTGATTTTTGTTGCTACATTTTTATATTTACGAGATCATGGCTTGGCGCATGACATAAACCTTTCCCGCAGGAGAAAATTCCATATAAACAAATGTTCTTTATGGGAGTCGAGTCTAAACAAACTGTTGGAAAAATACTATACAAGGGCCTGCATTAGGGGTCCGCCCTTCAGTGGGTTAAGCCATGATGGGTTTTCTTTTAGGGTTAACGAACTGGACAATGGGAAAACAACAAGACTTGCAGGAATAGAAGTGAAAGGGTGGCATGCTATTTTGCTGCATTGTTAACAGAACATTGCCTACCATGAGAACAAAACAGTTTCAGAAAGGCATAAAAGCACTCACTGGATCCTACACAACTATTAACGCTCATGGTTAAGTTTAAAGCTTAATGATACAATTTAATTGACTTTCATTAACCACAAATGTGATTGTTTTCTATATGACATCCACCTATAGATAAGCTTATTTTTTTTGTAGGCATATGAAAAGGTACAAATACCTAATTATACTTGTACCTTTCAGTTCATATCACTATAATAGCAATATGACTGTTTTGATTTATACTAGTGTATAATTAATGTCAAGTAATGTATTATTTTGCCTCTTACACTGTGCTTTTAACCAAAGTGCTTTAAAAAAATGCATAATACTTTGGTGCAACAATCTATTAACAAGAGGGGGAGAGAATATAGATATCCTTTCAGATAAAAAGAATAATTAACCATTGCTATCCTTGAGCTTGTCGCATTTGTAATTATCGAAGGGCACGATGAAACATTGTAAAACAGTATAGTTTCTATAGAGTAGCTAAAACATTATGTATTGGGCTCAGTTAGGGCATCCGTGTTGAACTAAATCACTGGGTTATTACTTATTCTCAAATAAACCTAGTTAGGATATACAGTTATGACATCACAATGCCAATCCTTACATGGAACCCAAACACCTTTGTGTAGCTTCTGCTGAATCGCACTAAAGTGTAATCACAATGAAACAGGTACTGGAAAGATAAAAAGAAACTTTTTCAACAATGCAGCTTCATTTATTCAGTAGGAACTCTAACTATTCAGCAATGTCCATACAGCATAAAAATACAACAAAGGCTAGACGCATTAGCAAGCCTTACTGTTTCAGATGGTAGGATTACATATCTATTTGCATGGTGGAACTGGGCATGCCATAGTCCAGTACTGTATTCTATTCAGCGTCCATATGAAGGTGTTACTGCATAAAAATGCTGTGCCTGTCAGACTGCAATAAAAATCTCAGCATCCCACAATTCAATCTTTACAGCTATTAATATACTTCTGGCTATTTTTACCATGCAAAAAAAAAAAAAAAAAAAACTAGAAAGCGCTAGAGCCTCACTGCCTAAATAAGAGAAAAATAAATAAAGAACTAGGCCTGTTTGGGTAGAAACCAAGTAATGTTTCCAGGATATGCTTCAATCGTTCATTACGGATTTTCAAGGTTTATTTACTCTGTGCTACATGTCAGAGAAAGAAACATATTCAGGAGCTTTAATAAGGACGGTTCTAAGGAAAGAAGAACTACACACAGTGTGACATCATAATTGACGACTCCAGCTCTTTAACATTAATAAGGATGTTAATAACACCGGTAACAATTACACCAGGTGGCTCTGGGATATACGGAGATGTAAGTTATGCTGAAAGCACATATGTATTTACATCAGCACATTTGTCCTTTTAAGGTTCCCAGCATTCTCTCTCATAGATGCAGTCCCCCCTGCAAACCAACAGCTCCCATGGGGGTTTTTATTAAACTGCTGATGCTAGCTGGGGGAAAGTTTCCTTCGGACTGCTAAGATCTTAGCTGTTATTGCCATTAGATACAAGTAGGTGTCACAATGTTGCTATAAGCAATTAACCCTGTGGAAACACTACAGCGACTGCTGATGGCAGCCGTTTATCTCTGTCTGTTAAAACACCTTCTCCAGCATTAAAGTTGTTGGGGTATATCTTATGTTATTATCTTTATAAAGGTGAGAAGAGCACCTACAAGCCCTAACTCATGGCATTCTTTTAGTCCCTTCTTGGTTGAAAAAGATCCATTTTTGGAGAAATTTATTTTCAGATACAGTGGTACCTCGAGAT
>WMED01027544.1:0-10606 GCA_019650415.1 Pipa parva | reverse complement strand
CCGAAGTGAGGTGAACACTACGCGCCTCACTTCGGAGCTTGCTGAATTCCCTCCTAAGTATGAATTAAAATATTAACACGATAGTAGTAGTTATAGTTTTATTTATAATAATTCTATGGACCTTATTCAGTTTCAGATTATCCCATAGTCTAGAGTGGGCTGTAGATGAGAGATAACTGTTTTGGTGCATTAAAAATATTATTCAACTAAAATTATTTGACTATGCTCCAATGGTGATAAATTCAACTCCTTATTTATTGAACAGTGGATTCCCTTCCGATGAAGCAAACAGCTTCAGACATGATCTCTTGCATAGTGTGGCATAGTCAGTGGAACAGTAGTAGGATGCGTAGTCATACATAGTGATGCGTATTCCACCAGTCAAGTGCAGTGAGGTCATCCTTACAATGTTCCACTAACAGTATTAAGTGAATATTACATCCCTTTCTATGTCTCCCTGTCCCTAGTTCATGCAATGTCCCACTAACTGTGTATAAGTGAATATTACATCCCATTCTATGTCTCCCTGTCCCTAGTTCATTCTCACAATGTCCCACTAACTGTATATAAGTGAATATTACTTCCCTTTCTATGTCTCCCTGTCCCTATTCCATGCTCACAATGTCCCACTAACTGTATATAAGTGAATATTACATCCCTTTCTATGTCACCCTGTCCCTAGTTCATCCTCACAATGTCCCACTAACTGTATATAAGTGAATATTACATCCCTTTCTATATGTCTCCCACACCCTAGTTCATCCTCATTATGGGGGTAATTCAGCATAGCATGAACTTACCTCACCATCCTTCGCATCAGCTCCCAGAAACTGTTACGCGCTCGCTGATGTCCTACATGCGGACAACAGCAAATGCTTTAAAGGTATTCCAGTCTCACAAGGCGACTCGAGTGGTCTTGCCGAGACTGGAATACCTTTAAAGTGTTCGCTGATGTCTGCGTGTAGGACATCAGCGAGCGCGTAACAGTCTCTGGGAACTGATGCGAAGGATTGGGAGGTAAGTTCACACTATGCTGAATTACCCCCTATATCCCAATAACTGTACTGTATATACAGTAAGTAAATGTTACATCCCTTTTCTATGTCTCCCTGTCCCTAGTTCATCCTCACGTCCCACTAACTGTATATACAGTAAGTGAATGTTGCATTTCTTTCTATATCACCCTGACCATAGTTCATGTTGTCACTTGGTCAAAGTCTTTATTGTCACTTTTGAATGAACAGTCGCCTTATGCCAAACAGGAGTCCTGCCATCGATCCCCCAAGTCACCATTTTGATCTGATGAAGTCAAATAGGTGAATTTGACACAGTACAACTTGTCGAATTTGTTACTTTGATGCAGTCAGGCACTTGAGAAATAGGTGTATTACCTGTGCATGTGCACACAAAGTGGTGCAGAGAGCTGCATAAGACCACTACTGTCATAAATATTCAAGTTGGACACGAATCACAGAGTTCGATGAATAAGATTTGGACTTTTATGTGACTGTTTAGATATTCATGAATAACTCCCTCAATGTACAGTATGTATGTATGTACAGTATGTATAATTTTATTTATAAGGTGCCACAAGTTTACGCAGCGCTGTACAATTCAGCAATACAAATATAAGACAGACATGGGAAAAGTGCATTACACATTACAAGTGAGTAATTTACAAGTGTGAAAGTGTCAGGTAGTGATTGACACAAGAGGATGGAGGTCCCTGCCCTTAAGAGCTTGCAATCTAAGTTTACAGAGAAGCATACAGCATTGAACAGGGGGTTAAAGGACCCACCCCTGCGTCATGAGATGTATCACATCAATTGACACGGCCGCTAGAGAGGAGGTCTCAGCCCTGTTGGGCTGGCTTGCTGGTTGGACCCCCTCATGCCCCTGAGGCCTGCCAGAAGGACCCTGCTCAGGGGCTATGGCCCACTGGGAATTTTCCAGTCCAACACTGACCCCATAGTATTCTATACCTTCCACTAATACTATTGCAGGCTTTCCTGTTGTTATATTCTCAGCTGTTCTGCTTAGCCCATACAAGATAGTAAATGGGGTACCTACAGAAGGGTTTAAAGGGATTTACCCTGAATTTACCCTGGCTTTATTAGTGAACAGTACTCATGCCTTATATATATATATATATTATATTTCCACAAGTATAAACTAGCTTTATAATGAAATATATCTGCCATCTGTCCATGTGTTTTTAAACATGCTCCACCCCTTTCACATTAGCCACCCTCTCTAATCACTTGTATGTCCAGTAGCATAGGGTTTAGGGTATATAATATAACTAACTGTGTTTTGTGAGATACACTGTTAAAATATATTGATACTTTGACATAGAAAGGGCTAAATCAGATTTAAAGAATATCTCATAACAATAATCACTCAGTGTCACATCTACACACAAAACTAGCCATTTGTTCAGCTCTAATATATTTTGACAAGACTTCATCTTTGGTAACCATGGAAGCAGGAATAGAGAGCATTAAGCAGGTGTTAAAAGAACTGCAATCAATATGAATAAGTTTAGTTATCATATAATATGTAGGAATGTGTTGGAATAAATCACATTAGATATGGGTTAAGTTATTGTGCATGTATAAACTATGTCAAAATAATCTGCCTTTCATTCCTTTTGGTTTATGGTTTTACAGAAGGAACAGTAAATATTTCAGACTACTAAAACACAGAATTTTCTAGAAACATATGTATCTATATAATCACATCCCTTTTATAAATTACCCAAAGGATAGGGGTGTAATTAGTTTGAAAATGATGTTGTAATAATATCTATGGCTGAAGGTTTCTTTTTTTAATAGGAACCCTATTATGACATCATCAAATATGGTCTGAGATTAATGAAAACTTGGGGATTATAAAAATGCCTAAATATATGAATATATGCATAAATATTCACATGTAGAAATTGCCTATGAATCCCAATTTGCTTTGCAACATACATGAAAATGTCCAGTTTCCAAGTCTTATAATGACCCATTTAGAAACATTCTCCATACTCTCACAAAACGACATGACATGAAGCACTCCAGTGCATGTTCCTCTCTATAAAACACAAGTGTGACAGTATATTCAGATCGGTCATTACGTTCAATGGTTTTCTTGCGATGTGTACTTTTGCCATTTTTTTGTGACGTGTTTTTGTTTTAAAAAACAACACACAACTATATGCTAGCGCAGGGGTCGGCAACCTTTTTGTCTGAGAAGTCCATATACGTTCGGCTCTACTCAGCCCTTTTGAATCTGGAGCCACTGACGTAGGTGACGTCAACAGCTCCGGATTGGCTAGCCACCTGGAAGTGCAGTGATGTCAGTGGCTCTGGATTGGCTAGCAACTCAGAAGTGCTGAGAGAGCTTTGTCTCTACAGCGCTTGCTGGCAATTAGCTGGCAGACTGTAACGAGTGGTGCTTGCATGTGAGCACCGCTCATTACAGTCAAGGAGCCAGATGCAGTCATCAAAAGAGCCACATCTGGCTTGAGAGCCATGGGTTGCCGACCCCTGTGGTAGTGTACCCCTGGCTCTAATTCTACATATCACAAGATATTCTCATTGTGATTACAATTCTCCAGTTTAAAAAATGTCATCTGCACAAGCTGAGTTCTCAGGGGATTAGAATCAGATCATCATCTCTGCATAAAAGTACTAGCAGAGTGCAGGCATCTTACTGCTCAGCGCTCCTAGTAGGATGTCATCCTCAAGCGCTCCCCCTCAGCCCTGTATAATCCCCATGGGCATGCGCAGACCGTTTCATTAGGATGAAATGAGGCCCCCAAATAAAAAATTCTTAAAGGTAAAGTTTTCCCTGTCCCCATCCCTGCTGCTTTCCTTCCCCTGCTGCCCCCCCCCCCCTCTCTATGCTGCTTTCCTTCCCTCATTCCCTCATTTCCCTTGGGCTACTTGAACCACAACAGCCCAATGCTCACAGGAAGTTGAATCGTTGCTGGGAGGAGTGACGCTGTAGCGCTAAGCACTACAGCAGAGACAGCCGGGCCATGGAGGAGGCAGGTAGGGACAGGGCTAATGAGGAGGGCAATCACCAAGATAGCACCCCCCTCCTGCTGTGCCCTAAGCAGCTGCTTATCCTGTCTACCCGTAGGCCCGGCCCTGACTCAGAGAGAAATGTGCTTTTGACTGCCCCCTTAGAACTCTGACTTGGCATTGATGTGTAAGCCTCACTTTTAGTTTCAGTGCAGCTTACACATGCTCAGACCAGGTCTTTGCCATAGACTCCAGCCAACCTGTGACTTTAGCTACAATTTTATTGTTTTTGCTTCTTAAGCCTGTATATATCCTTAAAAGGGAAAGATCCACCCCAGTCAGGTGTTATTAAGCACGGAAGCACATTGTTGCACCTTACATTTTATGATAGGGAAAACAAAGATGTTGCCCCTCCCAGCACATTAATAGCCCCTTCCCTCCACTGAGCCAAGCTGCAAGCACTGTTGACAACTCCTCAGTAAGAAAAGTAGCTATTGGCCGTCCTAAAAGTAGCTAGAAGTTGCTATATGATGTCATAGCCTAATACAATAGAATAGAATAGATATTTATTGTCACTAGAAATACAATGTATATCAAGTGAGATTAGTGATGCGACCATAATATAGAAATCAATACAGATAAATTAGAAATAAATAAATAAATAATTCAGTATATGAATATAAATACAGCAATATGATAAATATGATAATGTAATAATGTGCATATACATACAAACACAATAGAATCCAGGCAGCCATAGTGTGAGGGGAAGTGGCAGAAAGGGGGGGGGGGAAAGAAGGGGGGGCTAGTGACCGAGTGAGGAGGGATTCAAGTTCAGTCTTATAATGGAGTCAGAGAAGAAACTTTTTAATTTGCATGTTGCGTCTTTATAATGCAAATATTGTCACGACAATGGAAATTGTCGCAGTTGCAACTTTAAAAATTGTTCCTGTTGCGACTTTACATTACATTACATTGCTAGATTTGTTGCTAGTCACTTTTTAAAAAAAGTCATTACAGGGGTCATAGAAGTTGTTAAGTTGGCAACACTGGAGAGGGGCGTCTTTTCTCTGCTCTAACTGCAGCAGGGAGGCTGTTACTGTAACACTAACTGCCTGTCAGTGCTTTGGGGCGGGCTGGGGACAGTAACTGCAGAACAATTGGTGCTTCAGGTGGAGTCTCCAAAAGTCTCCAATACCACCAGAATTTCACTAGAATTGTGGCTAGTAGTTTTTTGTTTTTTTTTAAAAAGTCATTATTGGGGGTCATAAAAGTCACTAAATATAGCGTCAAAGTCGCAAAGTTGGCAACACTGTCTGCAAGTACTTACTGCACATGTGCGGGGCCTGAGGGGGCAAACCCAGCAGGGGCAGAGACATCCTTTCTTGCAGGCTGTGTCACGTGTTGTCATAGATTATGTGATGTTGTCAGCTCAGGGGGGCCTCCCAGTGGTCTTCGAGACTGCTTGTGTTATGGTTTATTCTGCAAGTACAAATATTTTACAATTTACAAATAAATTTCAGAATGAATATCATCCCTCCTATTATACCCCCTACTAGCTGAGGGCAAATATTTTGAGAATTGCCCAATTTCAAGTGTTGTGCTGGGCACCAACTTGCTGAGCAACCTCTCTGGGGAATGAAAAACTATATTAAATCTATAAATACATCCATTTATTTAATCTCCAAATACGGGTTTCCTGAATGATTTCATATTTAATCCTTTTACTAAGAGAAAAATTGAGATAAAAAGTGTGCGCAGCAAATTAGAAAGAGACCTCCTCCCCCTTCCTACAGAAACACAGCTTGTGGCAGCTGAGGAATTACATTTACACAGGTTATCCTGACATTTCCGGTACTGAGGGTTCAACGTGAAGTCACAGTGAATGAAAGAAAATATGGGCATAACTGTGAGATATTTTAACATTTAAAACTGCTGGTAAATATCCGGACAAATATTTAAACAGTGATTTCCCATCTTACAAGAACATACCATTTCTAATGAGATCTAAAATTCTACCATTATCCCTTTTAATATGTTTCCTTGAGCCAGTAACTCAGACAACCCCATTTTGATTGCAGAGAAATATGGGGCTTATTTATGAAAGTACAAATTTGACTTGATTTTGCGTTCCTTTCTGTTGCTACGCTTGGTAGACACAAATTCACTACTCCTTTTTCATGAAACTGTTAATTCCTTTTGCAAAGAAGGGAACGGGCCGTAGACACAAGAGGATGCGTAGTTGGGAGTACTAAGGCGAGAAGTAGCAGGATGCATAATGATGCAAATTCACCAAAGTGAAATGAGATGACATAATTTACCCATGATTCCTACATATCCTGCACCCCCCACCCCCAGGCCAAATAAATTACTCTTACTGGGATCTGGGGAGGGATGCTGGGCACAGATGCTGCAGAGCCCCCTGGGAAACTGCCCCTATCCTTACAGTTATGCCCCTAACAGTAGGCACAATATTCAGGAACATGAAAGATGAAGTAGTTTGCTGCACAGAGAATATACCATGGATACACTGCTTTTTATAAATATTAAATACTTTATAAGGACAATGTTACAGGGACCTCCATCTTCTTGTTTCATTCATTGCCCTGCACATAAGCAGTGATGTATCTTAATGACTTTATACTTCAGCTGTGCTATGCTAAGCACTTCTCCCCATCTGTATTATAACTGCATTAGTAGCGCTTTAGGCCAGGTTCACACTGGCATAAATACGCCAGCGTATTTTAGGAAAGTGCGTCCCGAAAATACCCTGGCAAATTTAGGCCAGCGTATTTTCAGGACGCACTTTGCTATTATACTTACCCGATGAAATGTGAATGCTCCCTCTGCATTCATGGCTCCTGCTATCTGGCCGCATTCTTCACCTTGCATACGTATGCCTATCGAATACGCGACAGCAAAAATTCGCACGTGCGTATGCTCATGCATTGCTCTAGTGTAAGTAAGTTGCATAAGGATTCGTGGTGAGCTTTTTTAAAGTGCAGCATACTGTATATCCACAGCGTATTTGAACGCCAATGTGAACCTGGCCTTACAAATAAAAATAAACATACATACACTATTCAGCTTTGCCTGTTTATGGCACAGAACTGTTATATAAATAGCTTTTACAGTTGAGAGAGAATAGCACGGTTTGATTTTACTGTGTTCAAACTGTTTGCCAGTTACTGTATATTCAATTCCCCATGGAGAGTTCATTAAGTAACCTTATCTTGATTTCTTTTCTGGTGCTGATTAATATCCAGTAATATTTGTTTAGTCTTGTAGTGCCCTCTTGTGTTGAAATGCAAGAAAGAAAATGTATGTTCATGACTGGAATACCATTGCTCTGATAAACCCTTTTCCAAAAAAAAAAAGAATTTTATCTTGAGCCGTTCAGTGAGTAGCTCACTTATACTTATTATTTGTGCTCCCCCCTCAGTTTATCTTTTTTTTTAATGAGCTCTTGCTATTAACCACACTGTACCCACTCCACACTATACTGTCTTTAACCTCTGTCTGCCCTTATCAACTTTAATTTTATTACCTTAACTAACACTTGCTCTTTCTGGCTGTGTGTCATTTAGTTTCTCAGACTCACAGACTTTAAATATGCTACAAACTTGCTGGGCTCACATTAGCGTAGGCAACGCTGTGCATTTAAAAAAAAAAAAAACACTTGTTGCAAACCCCCATTACACTTACCTGATCCAGTCACACTAGCGTGGCCATGCGCCAGAATGCCATTGGGATGCTTCATCTCATGTTTTTGATGAGCATGTGGATGCAAACTATGCGACTAGATAGCAAGAGCCGGGAACGCAGAAGGAGTGGTCACACTGCGTCTGGTAAGTACAACAGAAAAGCGCATCCCGAAGACATGCCGGCCTGCTTTTGCAGGTGTATTTTCAGGACACGCTTTTGTAAAAGTGCAGCGCATAAATGTGCTACTCTGAACCCTGCCTTAGTACTGCTCCCAACTGATGAAGAGAGAATATCTCTCAAAAGCTTGTCTTAAACAATGAACTGTTAGCCCCAATAAAGCATCTTATAATACTACAGTACTCATCCCTCTAATCATATAATAATATAGTACTCATCCCTCTAATCACAATAAAGTACTCACTCCTCTATTCATATAATACTACAGTACTCATCCCTCTACTCACATAATACCACAGTAGTCATATTTCTACTCATATAATACTACAGTATTCATCCCTCTAATCATATAATTCTACAGTACTCATCCCTCTAATAATATAATACTATAGTACACATCCCTCTAATCATATAATACTACAGTACTCATCCCTCTAATCATATAATAATATAGTACTCATCCCTCTAATCACAATAAAGTACTCACTCCTCTATTCATATAATACTACAGTGCTCATCCCTCTACTCATAATACTACAGTACTCATCCTTCTAATCATATAATACTACAGTATTCATCCCTCTAATTATATAATACTACAGTACTGTACTCATCTTTCTAATTATTCACCTATAATAATACGGCTTCAACCATTTTTGTGTTAGCTTGCTTATGCTGTAATACTTACTCATATTCATCCATGCCTGTGGAATATATACTTGTTATAACCCATTTGTGATGTGGCTTAGTGAGTCTCAGTATAAAATAATCTCTTCAATTTACTTTAAAATGTTGTTTGCATAGATTCTCCTGCACAACAACTCCATTTATCTATATGTTTTTTTCAGTAAGAATCATTACATTAGTGTAACTTCATAACAATAATAACAATAATAAACTAATATAGTGTCTGAAGCTTGATGTTTAAAAAGCCAACAACACATATTTCTAGGAAGGGAACAAGAAAAATACTCATTCAGGTCACCAGCCACTCATTCTGATGTGCGATGTGATGGTGTGCATACCTGTTTTTATGTTTTATTAACTTTTCAATAAACGTGCTATTTTACTGATCCAGTTGTGGTGCCTGGGATTTCTTCATTTGCTGAGCAGCCACTTTAGCCTGGCAGGGGAGTAACTTCCTCTTCATACATCGTAGACAAACACACTCAGTTCCAGGATCAATCACTATGAGTTAATTTTACCTGTAACTAGAGACACCTTTTCCTGATAGAAGGACATCTAGCTCAGTCTTATATCTGTTCAAGAGTAAATTTACCATTACCTCAATTGGTAGGAAAGTGACTGCCCTTACAGCAAAGAATCCCTCCTTGTGCTGGTGGAGAAACCTTCTCACCTTCCAGTTTCAGTCAATGTCCTTGTGTCCTCAGTACAATCCTAGGGAAGAAAGGTTCTTTTGAAATATCCTAGGCCTAACTTTATGGCCTAAACCTTCCATATTTGAATTACCAGTTTGGTGATAACCTCCATTTTTCCCTGGGCCAAAGACAGTTCTTAGTGGGAGAAGACCATAACTTGGCTTTTCCAAGTATATGTACATCTGGAATGGGGGCAGAGGAAGGCCATGATGATGCAAACTACGGGGAACAAATCCTGTATTGAATCGTCATTGTGTTTCATGTCACAGAAAAATTGATAATAATTTATCAGAAATAACGGAATGCCACAAATTTGAAATCCTCATCAAATTCTCTTTCAGGTACATATGTCACATGCACGCCTTTCCCATTTGAAAATATCCAAGATGGTGGCTTTGAAAATAGCTGCCATTTTGGACACAGTCCCTCACAGATTTTGCAACATGCCACACACAAAATGGAGTTCCCAACCACCTTTTTATTCTGGTTTCTCCATACCTTTGGACCTCCCTGAATACGCCTCAGGCTATTAAAACATTGTATACTGATTTTTGTAGGTATTTTGTACCCAGGCACAGATTGTTTTATAATTAGTTTTTTAAGATTTTTAAAAAATTTTCCAGGATGTCTCTGAAACACAAAACTAAAAGTTTAACATCACAAAAATCAAGTACGGTAATGAAAGCAATGGAAGACCACAATCTTTAGAACCCCCATGCGTGGGTACTTGACAGTGTTTTTGAATGAAAATTTATTTTAAGTGCCCATGTTGTAGTTTCTTAATTAGATCAAACATTTACCTTTCAAATACCCACACAATGACCCAAAGAATTTGTCTTCCAAAATACATTAAAAAACATGCAGGGAACTGTTCCCAATTATAGCACCAATACTTCACAGTGCATCTGTCAGACACTACAGATTGTTAAAATTCAAAGAGAAAAGGAAGGCATGAGAAAGATATTAGCATTTCTACATCATTTCTTCCATACACAACATAGTCTTGTAGCCCTGTATCAAATGTCAGTCATTAATAATAAATCAGACCTACACACCTACTATGTAATAGGTACCCTCCCTTTCCAATCATTTTTACAATCAGTGAGAGATTAAGTGACTAAACTGAAGATTAAAGTACAAGTTAAAAACAGTCCAGAATGCATCTGGGGTATTTGGTGCATTAGACCATTTACAAAACAAAATCACAGTATTTCCCATTGTATAAACTCTTATACATTGATACAACTCTTGAGAAAGGGGAAACCGAAACAAGTTGAGTTGTTGGAATTAGTTCCAGGACTGTCCGGATTCATCCACTCAGAGACCGAAAAC
>WMED01027543.1:0-10219 GCA_019650415.1 Pipa parva | reverse complement strand
CCCCCCCCCCCCTCCCCAAGCAGCTTAGGCAGTTCCCTGTTATACTTACCCCTAACCCTAGTATTCTACCATCATGCTCAATTAACTGCATCTATGGAAGAGAATAAAGAAAGAAGAACACATTCCCAACACTATATTTGCAATATTTGAAAAAAGTATGTATCACTATGATTCATTCTCCTGTATATGCTCACACTGTAGTTGCAAGGTACAGGAAGATTAATTACCCAGGTAAAAATGAATAAGAAAAATTCTGTGGTACCTGAAAATATATCTTTTTTTTTTTTCTTTAGTTGTTGTTTTTAGTCTCAACTGGCTTTTTAAACAAAGTGCAATTTCTGGCTCATTTAGACAGATTTGAGCTATTATCATTTCAGGTTTATTGATTCCATCCCACACACATAAGGTTTTACCATCATAATTCATTTCTGCCTGGAAGTACTTATTATACTGAACTCTTGATAAATACTCCTCTCGAAGATCATAAAGTCTTATCTGTGTTTCAAAAGAATTGCAGTGAAAATCTGCTTCAACTTTGCTTGCCGGAGCCAAAATGAATCAAGCCGTTGTTACTGCTGTAAGTCGCGAGTGTAAGTATACAAATGCCGGCAGTAGAAATACTGTAACAAACTGTAACAAACTTCAGTACTGACCCCCATTAAACAATTTTAAATATTTCTATTTCTATTGGATTGACATCAATAAGCAACCAGATGGTTGTCTACTAGACACGAGGGATATTTCTAAAAGTCATAAAAGTTTTCCCCTGGTATATTGCAACTGATATACCTTTAAATAGGTCAAAAATATCGATATCGCCAATATCAATATTTATTATGCCCCCTAAGACATTTTTATTTTAAGGAAAAGTGTTCGCTTGGTTAAGGGTGGCGAAAACCCATTGTTCCCGAGATGGTTTTTGAACATTTCTCAGTCTCCGTCAAAAACTTTGGCGATATCAAGTGAAAAGGAGCTCTGTGGAAGGTAATTGAAAGTGTAGCGGTATTAACGTATCGATATTTATCGATATTGATACATTTTATTCGACACTGCATAAACTGAGGGATATCAAAAATGCAGCAACAAGAAAAAATATGACGGTAAATTGGTGAGGAATATTAAAATATATTGAAAGGAGAAAAAAGAGGTCTAAATGACCTACATTAAGGGTATTTTTTTGTGCACTTATATAGCGCTGATATCTTTGCAGTGCTTTACAGAGATAAACCATTCACTTTAATCTCTGCCTCCATGGAGCTTTCAATCTAGTTTATCATATACAATCACACACATAGACATGCACAGACTAAAGACAATTTAGGCTTCAATTAACTTAGCATGTATTGAACTGTGGAAGGAAACTGGGGAACCTAGAGGAAATCGCAAAATCGAATTTTTGATATTGCGGTAAATGAAATTTATCATTGTATTAAATGACTATTTGATATTGCAATATCAAAATTGTCTTCCATTGAAATTATCGATATCGCGTTATCCTATACAGCGATCTTTTTGACTTTATCAAATTTTGCCCTTAGGCTTATAAACAGAAAGCCCTTTATACAGATTTAGGGGGTTATTCATTAAGGTGTAAATTCGACTGTCAAATTCGCAAACAGCGGATTCCCACAGCAAATCTACTACAATTTTCCCATTGTAAAGTCGCAACAATTTTTTTAATGTCAAGATTGCGACAATTTTCCCATAATAAAGTCACGCCTGCAACAATATTCTCATTATAAAGATGCAACTGCAACAGTAGCAGCCTATTGCAACTGTCTTTATCTGGCAAATTCGCACCTATACGCAACAATTCGGACTTTAGTGAATAACCCCCATGTTCTTTTAAGGAGAAATTAAAGCATGCCAGCCAAAATTTAACTAGTTAAAACTGCTGAGCCCTCATTTCACAATGAAACACAGGACTTGAGAGCATGCGGCTTCAGACTGACCCTTCATTCCTCTGACCTGGAATTTATTTGTAAGCTGTAGCTTAGACATGTGCAGACCCAGATCTGTGCCATAGACTCAGCACATTAAGAAGGAGGGGGTCATTCCTATATTCATGCAGTGTCAGCTCTGTGCCCTTCATTTCAGTATTGAAACAAACAACTCAACTTGCTCTGCAGGGTAAGAATCCTGCCAGCCTGTGACTACCTGTATCTACCATTAAAACAGAATAATAAAGGATGTTTGAAATGTATAAAACTTACAATGAATTCTTCAAAAAGAAATACAGTAACTTTGATAATATCAATATATTTAACTCAAAAACTATGTAATTGGATCTATTATTTTAATGATCCTTGTCGTTAGCCATTTGCTTTTCTCTGTTTACCACTATATGCCTCTTAATCCCAGATAACCCAAACTAGATTCACTGAGGGGGCTATTCACTAAAGCCTGAATTGTTGCGTATAAGTGCAAATTTGACAGATAAAGACAGTCGCAATAGGCTGCTATTATCGCAGTCGCGTCTTTCTAATGAGAATATTGTCGCAGTTGTGACTTAATTATGGGAAAATTGTTGCAATCTTAACTTTAAAAAATTGTCATGACTTTATTATGGGAAAATTGTCACAACTTTACAATGGGGAAATAGTAGCGGATTTACTATGGGAATCTGCTGTTTGTGAATTCGACTGTCGAATTTGCACCTTAGTGAATAACCCCCTTCAGTCTCCCTGCTCACATCAACTCAGCAACTGGATTCATTCAGCAACATTGGAGGTTTGTGAAAGGTTAAAAGTTCCTGAACTTCCTGCACAATATAACGTGTATATCAAACTCCAGCTTGCTTCTTCATGGATAGAGTTGACTCATCCATAACTGCATTAATGAAATTAATATTTAACAAGTATAGAGACTCAGGAGACTTTAGTTCTTCTTTAAGCTCATTTATAATCTAGAACCCATTAACAGAATTTGGGATAGGCATTTACAGCACACTGCCCTACTAATGGCTATTAGTTTCAATAAAGCACAGGCTTTGGATTCAACTGCATATAATGGTCTAAAGGATAAGGCTCAATGCTGGTCCCAGAGCAAGTGGATAATTTAGGGGCCTTGCCCTTTCTAAGGCAGTACTGACCAAGATCTGATTTCAAAAAAATAATAAACTGAAATAAACAGTGCCAAATAGGATTATTCAGGAGTTGAAAGTCCATGGTACTGCAGTAATACAAAGGTCGGAGGAAAACTTTTTGGTAAACAGAATAGAGGTAGAGGTAAAGTCAGGCAGCAGGAAACAGTCCGGCATATAACAGGCATTAGTGCATGGGGGATTCATTAAAATATCCAGGCTCCAGTATGGATGGTAAAAACATGAATCAGCTTTGGCATCAGAAGCAGGGGCAGAATAAGTTTAAGTAGAGCAGGTGAGTGCTGAATGAGCTGCATCTATACTACTGACTTGCAAATAGCCAAACGCTTTAGCACTACCCCAATTAATCTAATCCAGACGACTAGTGAATCCATAGTATGGATACAGAGAACCTCACACAAAGCAAAAAGTTCTGCTTTAAGTGTGTCTAGATTTTCTCATGGTAGTAACTCTGTTGTTAATGTTCAAGCCACAGTGTTTGATGCCAGCAATATTACTGGATAATTGTATGCTGTTAAGAAATATAATGATATTAATCATTTTCTATGAAAATGCATATGTATCATTTGAATATTGGTGATAAAACTAAAGTTAATAATGCAAGTAATATGTATTGTTTGTAGTATCCCTTTATTCTTTCTAGATTTCTGCATGATAGATCAAATGATTCTAAACTTTATTTCGCTAACACCTCTCTCATTTTTTTCTTTTTCAGGAATACCTCATGAAAAATACCATGTGCAATTTCATCTCTCAGACAATCATTTTCCAGAAGGCGACTCTTTATGAAAATAACTCATGCTATATTGCTATGGAGAAATGAAAATATAAAATACAGCCAATGTTAGGTGATAACCGTGAGTTATTTTTTTCATTGACCTTTAGTGAGCAGACCTCATAGAGTCGTATATTATAAAATTCGACCAATGGTTTTCTTTGATACTGAGTTGTGCCCTAAAATAATACAGTTACAACAATATGAAACATTATATTTCAAATATCAAGATCAAAGTGCATATTTACTAGAGGGTTTAATTTCTATTTTTCCTTTTTTTTTTAGCTTGTTTTCTTTGAAAATTTTTGTTTTACTTGATAAAATTGAAAAATAAATTAGTTTTACATGGATTAATAATGGAAGATAGTTTTTGTATTGTTATATTATTATGCATATATCCACCATTATTAGTCACTATTTTCATAGAATATTTTTTGATATCCACCATGCTGCTGTCTCATAAGAAATACAGGATTGCATCAAAACAGGAATGTTGTACAGTTTTCAGTGAAATCTCAATTAAAAAAATGATATTTTGATTTTGGCAAATACGGCTCAGTCGAAATAGCGAAAAAGATCTGGTGGGATCAAATTGTGAAAAAGTACTAAATTGGCGGAATGGTAGAAAAGTGGAATTTATCAGGATACACTGCTTTGTTGAAGAACTTTACATCTTGATAAATATGCCCCAAAATTTCTAAAAGGAAAAAGTATTACAAAACCTATAGGCACCAGAAAATACAATCCAGCGTTCAGTCACAAAATTACATAAAAAAAAAAATAAAAACCTGATTGTTTTCCAATACTTTACTTAACACAGCACTATACACAGTGCCGGCTCTGCCATTAGGCAGAGTAGGCAAATGCTAGGGGTGCAGCCTGCCCAGTGGGGCGCCCCTAGCATTTTCTTTTTTTTTTTTTTTTACAGTGCTGGCCGGCTGAGAGGTTACTGCAGCTGTGGCTGTGTTGGAGGTGAGTGGGGGCGGCGTGGGGCAGGGAGGGTGTTGTTAGGGGGGGGCGGCACAGGATGGGGGGCACCTAGGGCGCCAATAGGGCCAGAGCCGCCTCTGACTATACATTATTGTGGGGGCACATATTAAAACCCATGAAAACATCTGAGAATCTGTACAAAATAAATATACAGTAGATCATTCAAAATCAAATGAATTTAGCATTTCTCTTTTTATTCTGTTAAGAAAGAAAAACTTCTTTACTTCGGCTTCTTAAAGAAAAAAAAAGAAGACAAAGACTTCTGATTTAATTAACATAAAAAGCTGGATACAACTAAGTAATTATGTAACTGTGTTGGAGCCATTTCAAGTGAACTGCTTGACCTCACATTTCTAATTCAATTATTTGGCTTTGCCAAAATAACAAGAGCAATTATATTTTGTAGAACATCCTAGCAATAACAATAAAATCAAACAGGAGTCATCATAAATAAGTGCTATGTAAATATAAACATTACATAGATTTTCACACTGTACAACATATGTCAGCAATTTTTTTTTTTTAATAATTTTTTTTTGGGTTAATAGGCTAGTTTCAAATCTACTTATACAAAACCCTCTAAGCACATGGATGTATGTGGTCAGAATGAATGCCTATGCAATAGATTGTGGGGGGTGGGGGTTATTCTCTAAAGCCCAAATTCTCCCATAAAGGTGTGAATTCGTCATCTAAAGACAGTTGCAATAGACTGCTACTGTCACAGTAGCATCTTTATAATGAGAATATTGTCGCAGTTGCAACTTTACTATGGAAAAATTGTCACAGCCTGAACTTTAAAAATTGTTGCATTTGTAACTTTACAATGGGAGAATTGTCGAAGTCGCGGATTTGCTATGGGAATCTGCTGTTTGAGAATTTGACAGTCGAATTCAGACTTTAAAGAATAACCCCCTAATGTTTATTCTATGACATCACACAGTTTTGCTAGGGTGCTGCATTTTTATCGCAGGTTGCCAAAAAGGAATGTAGAGAGACAAACCATAGAAAAATAATATTTCTTCAATACATCGATGACGGGCTAAGCAGCAGAAATTCACAAAAAAAAACAAGAAAAGAAAACACAAACTGCATCAACACTTCTGTTACATCATAAAGAAACTGAATGATTATTATCAACATTTCCTGAACACCTCTGATTTCAGTGTTCCTTATTACTGAAAGTGTTAATCTTCTTTTATTTTTTAATAGGGTCAGGTTGCATATTGCAAGTATCATTTCAGGCCAGCACTTCTCTGTTTTAGAAGTGAAGCCAAGAACAAGGGAAGACCAGAGTGCGAACATTCAGTCCTTGCTTGACAGGACCTCAGATTTTGGAGTCACGGGGAAGTGCCAAAAGAAACCCATGGGATGGAGGTTTCATCTCACAGCAGGACTTGCAAAGAGTGAATGTTTACTCCATTTCAGATCTTTCTTGGCTGGCTTCTGTCTTGGATCCTTTGCAACATTTTTTGGCTTCATCTTTTCTATGAAGAAGTAAATACTGGGCTTCTATATTTGTCTAACCTCAGAAGTAACATCTGAAAGCAGAGCAATAAGTTTTGAGTCATATAAAAAGACTCGGGTGACAGTACAGGGAGTCCACATTGGCTGTGCTTTTTCTGTTTTACTAATTAGAGATTGGCAAGGTTAAATGTGTTTAAGGCTAAAGGTGCAGACATCTTACATAGTATAAACATGACTCCACTCTTGGTATAGTCACTAAAAACAGAGGTGACCATACTTTGACTTGAGCCAGAATAGATTTTCTTACATTTTGTAGACAGCACCAACCAACAGATAAATCAAAATATCTCTTGATATTGATATTGAGAATAAAAAAAAATGACCCAACTTGCTTTAAAAAAAATGACATTTTGTAAAAACAACATTTCTACCTAGCTAATTACTTATTTTACTTCTGTAAGTGTTGGCTTTTATGGTGTTTTTTTTTTAATATACAGATATAAGGATTTTATATGGTGTTTTAATGATTTCACAGAATAAACTATAATCAAAATAATCACGTTGAATTGTGGCTTTCCATGTTATTTTGAAGATAAGTTTATACATTTAATTGTGTGAAACATTAAGATAAATTCTCCAATGTCTTACTGAGACATATTGGGTCCACCAGAGAGACTGATTGCAAAGGTCCATTGGCTACTAGCAAAAGCTGTACTGTACACACGAACTATCATAATAAATTGTCAGTATTTGCAGGACATTAAAAAAGAGCCAATTGGCCAAGTGATGTAGGTAGCTAGGAACCTGCAAATGTTAAAAGTAAAACTTTTTGGCACCAGGCTAGGTCCTCCCAATACTGGGGCCCACTAGAGGATCCTCTAGTGCTTTGGTGGGCCAGTACAACCTGGCAATGATCTTACCAGCAGATAAGACACCCATATTCCAGAAACCCCACTGCCATGTGCAAAAAATCCTACTATTTTCATGCGTTCTTCTTGTATATTGCATATTTGTTAAGCCAAAAAGTGGGTGAAATATATCCCTTTTTTGTTGTTGAAAAAGATAAATTGAATCAGGTAGCTTTGTTCTAATTATCATAATAATATCAATATCACTTTTTCATAAAAACAGTAATGATAACAAAAGTGACAAAACCAGTACGGTTTGCTTCTAGAATTGAAATAAAAGAAAATGTTGTTACATTTGTGAAACCAGCAAGATCAAAACAACTTTTGTTAGTAAATCTTGGTAAGTAATCCTCTAAGTATTTTAGGTTGCATAGCAACAATACGCTCAGTAAATACAGCTTTTACTTGGTCATCTTTTTTCTTAACCACATGCCAATTGTTTCAGTAAGTCCACATCTAAAAATTTTTTATAATGAAATAGTTTTGGGGGTTCCCAAGATTTTTCACTAATTATGTATTTAGCGAGGGCCTTTGTCACACTATCAGTTCACAATTTTAGCCCTTTATTTTACAATATCTCCAATTCCTCATTTTTATAATTTCAATTTCTGATGGTGACTTTAATTAAGGCAAAAGCAAATGCTAATGTACCGCTGCTCTTTGTGGTCTTATCAAGGAGCTAATTCTGCAACAATAATCATTCTGCTGTATGACCTTTTGATGTCAAAAAGTCTGGAAAAAATGATCATTTTTACTGACTTCACCCATTGATTACTATTTGCTAATAAATGTCATCCATACCTATTTATTGATATACAGTAATAATGACAAATATTACTGATGGTCTCTAATCACATATACAAAATTCACATATTTAAAACATAATTATTCCATTCAAGCATATGCATAATACATGAACTCATATTTAAGAAGATGATCAAATTAGAAAGGTACAATAATTCTGGTTGTGTTTTTAAATATAAATGACTCCGTTATTGTATGAATCGCTCTGCTGCAACATGGAAGAAGAATGACTTAAAGTGCACCTGTTACCTTAAAACTAATACTAATTTAGGTTCTACTAATGAAATAAAATTTTTGTAAATATATATATATATGCATTTTTTTAAAATGTGCCTTTAAACAGTTTTTCTCACTGTCATCTTCCCTGTCTGCCTGACTTTTCTTTCCCAAGTCGGGTGGGCGGGGCTAAATGATGATTTTTTTTTCCGGTGGGGATTGATGGCAATCTGTTTTTATGCTCTAAAACATCACAGTTGGTAAAATTCATACTTTTTAAAAGCAGGAATGTGAATTCCTTGGTATGCAGCGTATGTGGTGTATAAGAAAGGATGATGACTTATTAAATATGCTATACAAGGGAAGGTGTTGGAGTCACTTTTAATAGCAAAATAAAGAAATAAAATTAAAGGTTTTGCAGGATTTCTTGCGGTACGAATTTTTCACTGGAAGTTCATGCCAAGCTAGTTTGATAGACTTTTTACTGGGTGATGAAAGTGGTAGATCAGGATGGAGCAGTTGATGATGTGTATTTGGATTTCAGCAGGGCATTTGACACTGTGTCAAACATTAAGCTGATTCAACCACTATACAGTTTAAAGTTGGACTCGAAGGTACTGGATTGGATAGCTAAATGACAGGAGAAAACTGAAAGTTCTAAGGAAGGATTCTGTACCACAGAGATCTGTGCTGGGCCCTGTTTTAATACATTTATATATTATATTTCTTGTGGTCTAACTGTGTGTCTTTTTGCAGATGGTCTAAAGATCTGCAATAGATCTGATTGCCTAAATGAGTTAAAGCAATTAATAGGTGATTTAAGGAAACTAAATGCATGGGGTCGTATCTATAAAAGGGATATCCAACCTCCAGTTCTCAATTATTAAAATAGTTGTTGTTAAAGGAGAACTAAGGCATGTTTTGCCTAGGGATGATTTTTAATAGTTGAAGCTAATTGTACTTACTGATCACCTCATTGGTTCCAGCGCTGGATTCTGATTCAAGATTTCACCGATCCTCTTTCATTGTGTTCCAGCATTGTGATCCTCTTCAGGTCCATACCTCCTCTTCAGGTCCACACCTCCTCTTCAGGTCCACACCTCCTCTTCAGGTCCACACCTCCTCTTCAGGTCCATACCTCCTCTTCAGGTCCACACCTCCTCTTCAGGTCCACACCTCCTCTTCAACATTGCTGGTTTTTTATTTCTTCACAAGAATAGAAGCAGTTTTATGGGCAGAAGAAAAAATTAAAGATGTTGAGGAGGAAGCAGGAAGTGAAGACGTTTGCAGTGCTGGAATAGGAGAAATGAAGATCAGTAAAATCTTAAAGCAAGAACCAGTGCTGGAGTGAAGGAGGTGATCAGTACTTAACATAAGCCATTTAGCATCACCCCTAGGCAGAACAAACATTAGTTCTTCATAATAAAATAATCCATTTTGTTATTAATATGGATTACAAATTCTCATGTGCTTGCATTTTCTAAAGAACAGCAAAAAGTGCAGTACCTAGCTGCTTGCCCTGATTATACTCTCTATTCTGCTGTGTAAACATATGTTATGATGGGATAGGCGCCAACTACACAGCAAAACTGGGGGAGGATTGAGCAGGCCAACAGGTCAATACCTGTTTGTAATACGTTTGCATTGTTTATTTTAGCAGTGTAATTCAGAGGCAAGGGATCATCTTTAATGAAGGAAAAGGAACATTAGTGCATACAGACATGGAACACGCAGAATAAATGCTGGATGTTAAATTATTGTCAGTACCCTGTTTCCCTGAAAATAAAGCAGTGTCTTATATTAATTTTTGCTCCCAAAATTACACTATGTCTTATTTTCAGGGGATGTCTTATATTTCCCTAAAGAAAAAAAAAATCACACTTATACAAAGTAAAAAATACAAAACAAAATGGGAAGAAATACAATATTTAAAATACACTGTGCTTCCTGACCCACAAA
>WMED01027542.1:0-10606 GCA_019650415.1 Pipa parva | reverse complement strand
AGCCGCATTATGCTTCCAGTAGCCCATCGGAAGCCAATTGGGGATTATGTTTATTACCAAGAAGTAATCATAGCTTGGCGCATTACCAAAATGACTAGTTGCCACCCTAACAACCTTGCATTTCTAGTTATTATGCTTCCCTATTCACCAATAAATCTTCACAGAAACAAAGTTAAAGAAGCTTTACTTTTTAGAAAAAAGGCAAATGTTCTATTTACTGTAGTCTGCCCAGTAGATAAACATGAACATTTAACCTAAACTGCAAAAGAAAAATGTGATTCCCCAGTGCACTAGTAAAATGCTCTGCCACACATTTATGAGCCTTGTATCTAAGGAATTCAGCGTAATCAGACCTACTTTTTGACACCTACCTTACATTACAGTGATTAACACATCTCAGCTGGACTTTGATTCCATAAATAATGGAGGAGTGCCAACACATCATTGGAATACTGTATTTCTTTAGTCTGTCTGTCTCTTCCTCATAACCTTGGGAAGATCTTGGGTTCAAAGCTCTACTCTCAACTTTTCACCTTGCTTCCTCATTGACCGCATTGTCTGGTTTTAAAAGATTCCCCAAGCCATGACTTATGTATTTGAATAAAAAATATTTTATAAATATATATATATATATATATATATATATATATATATATATATAGTATTGCTTGTAACCTGATGAAGGGAGGACAGATCTATCGAAAGCCCGTCTAACTAAATTGACTGTTAGTCTAATAAAAAAAGGTATATTTGCAAAGCTCATCTATTTTTGCATCTATGGACTAACATGACCGCTCTATCTTAACTTATCTATTTGAATAGATATACAATGAAAAGTAGAGTTTACTTTCAGTAATTAATACGGGCACATACTATTCTAGAACAACATCATCATTCGTCTTTACGTCTATTTGTATTACTGTTACTATGCTAGTCATTGATGCTAGGGTAAATAAGTCTTGTGGAAGCCAATCCATGACCTGGTCCAGAGGAATGAAGAGTTCGACTATAGACCGACTACAGACTTAGGGAAAGTGGAAACCTCTTGGCTCCCTGGTTGGGGCCCAAAAGACCATTCTCATGCATGGCTCCATACACTTAGGGATATGGCTTTAAACAGGCATCAGTGTCGGACATGTGTCTATGTCTATGAAGAATGCTGAGCTTTGAGGTTTCTATGTGTTGGCCAAGACGGTATTTCTTCTTCTTTCCATTTTGGCAGACCCACCTCTCCCTGTTTATACAACTAACGTGTTTTTTTCTTTTCAGTCACTGACTGTGCGGCAGCCAGCAGCCGTATTCTATACCTCTGTTATGCTGCTTAATGATGATGACTGATACTATGTTTGAGTTGACCTACCCTCTACACATACACATGAAATATCATCCAGAGATTTTATTAGGAAAAAATAACAGGCAAAATTTCTGGAAACAAAGCTGTCAAAATCCAAGTGAAGTTGCATTAGCAAACCTTGCTAAATATACCCAGTGGCTTTCTAATAACCAACTATATCCCAGCTTCCACAATGTTTTCTTTTCACTTTCACCATGAACTGCGGAACAAAACATCTAAAAACACATTGAGAAAGAAAGCTGCCAGGCCTGTATCAGAGGCCAAATAGATCCATCTACCCCTCGCTGATAAAGCGGCCAGCCTCCTTCTGCACTGGAAGAACAAGTGTAAACATTCCTTTAGTTCTAATCTCGTAAAACTATGGCTTCCACTACAAGACAAATATTTTTATTAAAAGAAAGTGGTTGATGGGAAAGTGCAAATCATAAAGTTGTCTCGTTGTTATCTAGTGACTCAGAGTTAAAAAAACACGCTAATCTCGCATGAGATCATAACTCTTTGCTGTTCTGAAGATCCTCTAAAAAAAAAAAAAAAAAAGATATCTTTTTAATAATCATCTCTTTTATTGCATAATAGAGCTTTTCAGCTCAAAGCCAGGTTAGGTAGTCAACATGACCAGAGGATGATGCTAATGTTTGAGGCCTGATTCAGTCAGAGGTTACGGCTCCATGAACGGACAAGCTTTTTAAAGTCAAGCAGTTGATAAGAGTTAGTTTTTATCTTATTATTATAGCATAATGCCACCTTAGACTTAAAGGAGGACTATAGTCAGATTACATCTTTACATATGCAGTACTATACCTTAGTGAGAAGCGTTTCTTCCCAGTAGATGTTTTATTTGAAGCAGAATGATTTGCAACAGAGCACTGGTAAACTCCCGTACCAGGAAGTGTGTGATATAACTGCTAAACATGAGAAGAAAGCTGCCTGACTGCTATTGGTTAAGCAGTGTGCTGTCCTTTTGCCAACATAAATTATGTTGGAATGCAGGAGATTACAGAGGAAAAGCTGACTTGTGCACATGTGCTAAGTAGTAAGTAGGGAAAAAATGACCAGGGGAGGGAACCTTTTCATGGAAAACTGGCCAGTACACATCACACACATTTCCTGGTGCAGGAGTTTTATCAGTGCTGCCTACTCAATCATTCTGCATCACATGAAACTACTGGGGAGAAACACTTTTCACTAAGGTACAGCACTGCATATGTAAAGATGTCATCTGACTATAGTTCCCCTTTAAATCAAAGTGCATATTTAGCACATCAGAAAAGAAAGGGACTGATATAAAACCATAACCTAGAGAGTTGTTATGAACTAGTCCAATTGGCAGTGAACAGAGAAGAAGTTTTACTGCTCATCAGGTTAGATCATCAGACTTAGCAATGGTTAGCAGTGTTGGGTTCTGGGTTCAATTCCACCCTTGACTTCATCTACACGGAGTACGACTGTTCTCCCCGTACTTGTGTAGGATCCCTCCCACAACCCAAAAACATACCAAGCAAATCGAAGCTGGACTACATTGGCCCTATTCTACAAATGACCATGTTTTTTTGAACATCAATTTGCAGCTAATCACCTATTGCCAACTTTGTTGTAAAAAAGCAATTATTTCCTCTGTAATAACAGCAGGAGTGAGAGATTAACAAACAGGAATAATATTTTACAACCCCCTCATTTCATTCCCTGAAACCAAACATTTCCTGGTATAGTATTTTTATTACTTACCGTATACACAAAAACTCGTAACACTCCATTTAATGAAACAAAAAAGAAACCTTACTCATTTACAATCGCGGCAACCTGAGTTTATAAAGATGAGGATTATGGCTGCTATAATGATTATCTCATTTCTCTTTTTTTTTTCCTGGGGAAATTTGAACGCATGAATAAAATACAAAAAAAGACAAGACGAATGTTTGAAAAAGTGCATCCTTTTTATCAAATAGCCGTAAAAATCAGTAAATAACTCAAGTTGCTGTTTTTAAATTAAAACTAGATCATGTTTCATGACATCACCACTCGGGTATAAATTACGAAAACCGCCTGTCACATTCCTTTACAAAACAACAACACAAAAGACCAGAGAGGTTTTTTTTTCTATTTGACACCCTATCATTTTCTGCGACCCCTTAATTACTCGCAGTAAACCTTTACAGAGATTTGGGATTGTTTTACACACACCCAGACACACGCTATGTACAGGACTGACAGCAATGAGCGGTGCAGTCGTTTAAAAAAAGAACTATTTAAATAGAAAGGGTTTGGGGTAAAGATTACTAAGGTCCCAGCGCTCCTGTTAATTGCCTTTAGAGTTTTACAGGAGGAGGTCACGTTACACAGACAATAATATTCCCAGCCCCCTTGTGTAAGTCAGAGACACTTGGGGGGCTTATTCATGAAAGAACGAATGTCGCATAAAGGGTGTGAATTCACATTTATTTCCTACTCCCCCATGTTTCTTTATTCAGCAAAAACTGCAACGTGGCGATTTTAAGACTAATTCAACAGCTTCCGACAGTTGCGGACGTCCGGAGCACTTCACACCATTTTAGGTAATTCGACTATTGATCAAGCATTGAAGTCTGTCATGGTATTGAATTCGACAAGACGTATTGTGACGAATCTGCTAGTTTTACTTTGCCAGATTCAGGTTTTAATTCTCACTGATGAATAAGCCCCTTGGATTTCTCTAGCTACATATAGCGTATATCATATCAGAAGAGCGTATTATTGCCAAACATCCTTTTCTATGAAATCTGCCTGTGTTGGAATGAAATGCAGCAATGCCCCATGGGATGTGAGACAATTCACATACACACACGGGTGTTCAGGAAATGGAATTAGTAAAAAATAAGAGAAGTAGCCTTGGATGGACAACCCCTATTAAACCCAATAAAATAATTAGCTGTCTGATTTGAATATTTCAGAATAAATTTAACGATGTTCCTTTTGGCACATGGTATGATTTCCCAGTAGTGTTACAATATATTAACAAATGATGCTGTCACAACATAACATAGGCCACTGTATACTGCTAACGATAAACAAGGCAAAGCCCTGCAATAAGTATATCAATACACATGCATTCCTTACTTTCCAGTAGACAGAAACAGAGGATAAAATGAAAATTAGGGGCCATTGAAAATGCTTTGGTGACACTGAAGAAGAACAAGTCTGCAGCTGGATCAATGGGTAAGCCAAAAAGTTTTTACTTCAGTGGGGAATAACACTGCAGATAGCCAGTGGCCTCCTAGTTCTATAAGTACAGCACCACACAATGGAAACTGGGCAGATATTTCCTTTGTTTCTTTTTTTCAGAACAAAATAAACTACTCTGTAACCAATTAGAACAACATGCACAGTGCTAGAACAACCTGCAGCCAATCAGAATGTTTAAATCTTTATAAGGCTAAACCAATACATAGCCAGTCACATCAAAGTATACACAGAGTAGACCGCCCTGTACGCAGACAAAACAGTAGAGCTTTAATAAGGCTAAACCAACATGTAGCCAATCATATCAGGACATACACAGGCTAGAATGAACCTGTATCCAAGGAGACCATTACAACATACACATGCTAGATGAACCTATAACCAAGAAGAACATTACAACATACACAGGCTAGATGAACCTACAACCAAGGAGACCATTATAACATACACAAGCTAGATTAACCTATAACCAAGGAGACCATTACAACATACACTTGCTAGATGAACCTATAACCAAGGAGACCATTACAACATACACAGGCTAGATGAACCTATAACCAAGGAGAACATTACAACATACACAGGCTAGATGAACCTATAACTAGTGAGACCATTACAACATACACAGGCTAGATGAACCTATAACTAGTGAGACCATTACAACATACACAGGCTAGATGAACCTATAACTAGTGAGACCATTACAACATACACAGGCTAGATGAACCTATAACTAGTGAGACCATTACAACATACACAGGCTAGATGAACCTATAACCAAGGAGAACATGCTAGATGAACCTGTAACCAGTGAGAACATTACAACATAGGCTAAAAGAACCTGTAACCAGGCAAGTCGGTGGAACCTTAATAAGCGAATAAGACCGATAATATGTTTACGGTGTAAAATTAAAGTGAACCTTTACAAGCTTAGACTAGCCGTACAATAGTATTTCTAATTTTCTCTCCCTGGTACCCAACATTCTAACATCGGATGATCCAGTCACTTGAAAACATATGGAAAACTAAGCTTTTAATCAAAACCCTTATTGTCTGAAAGCAGCCTCTCCTCCACCCCGAAACAAACCCCAGCCTGTACCTAAACTAGAGAATTGAGCATCAGCATTTGTATGGCCCAACTTCATCAGGAGAAGTCCCAAGTTTACAGCCCAAAATATCAGCAAACCAACTCAAAACAGCTTCCAAAAAAACCCAACAAAACAAGGGTGTGAGGTAACAATGAAAGAGCATTTTATCATAAGTAGGGTCAGATAGTCCTCACCGCTGGGTGGAGGTAAATGAGAGAAATAATGAATTTCCTTATGATACTGAGCGTGTGAGAATGGCAATGATTCAGCTGTTCTAGACAACATGTCACACTTCTGGCAATATACTTTAAACAGATACCGGCGGCAATAAAAGCTGCACTTACACATATGGTATTTGTTCTATATACTAGTGAGATTGCATGACTATCTTCTTGGCAATAAATGGCAAGGTTATTTTACTGTTGACCACTAGGGGTGCTGTTGAGTCTCAATGAATCTGTCAATGCAATCAATATGGAAGGACACTTAAAACTATATGCAACAATTTGACCACTAGTGGGCACTGTTTCAATGGAGTATCCCAATAAATGGACTATATGATGGGGCAGGGGTCGGCAAAGTGTGGCTCTTCAGCCTTAATGTTGCGGCACAGAGCACATCTCCATAGCCCTGCCCATGAAGTCCAACGCTTCTTCTGACTGGACATCGGCAGGTCATGTGACAGGGAAGCATGTGCTCCTCCTTCTTTGAGGCTCAAAAAAATGTTTTCACCGGTGGAGGATTGAGCGATATTGGCTCCCTCCTCTTCAGAGTTTGCTGTTTGGGGGAACAGTTTAGCGTTTATCAAAGAGAAAATACCCATTAATGTAGAACAGATATACAGGTAGTCCTTGGGTTACGACGGCCTCGAGTTACGTCGTTTCGGGGTTACGACGCTTTAAACGATGCCTTGTTCCGACTTACACGGTTTTGCGACGTAAGTTGAACTGCATGCAACCATGCCTTGTTCCGACTTACACGGTTTTGCGACGTAAGTCGAACCATACTGTATGAACGTATGATCCGACTTACATCGAAATTCGGTTTACGACACCGCATAAGAACAGATCAACGTCGTAAGTCTAGGACTACCTGTATCGAAATCCCTCTAATGGTCTAAAGAAAGAAAGGTCTCCTCTAATTAGCCAGCTCCATCACAGCGCAAGTAGATTTTTATTACATGAATTTGCACCATGATAAAATGGTGCAAAACTACTCCAACTATATCCTCTAGTCTAGAATACAATACTGGAGGAATCAGACAGAGTCACATGGTCAGTGTTCGGCTGGGTCTGAGAGATCCCAGTGTATGGCACATCTTCCCTTTAAAATTAAAAGACTTATAAAATAAGTTTAAGGAATCATCCCTTTAACCAAGGAAATCTGCAGATCTTAAAGGAACAGTAACATCAAAAAAAAAAAAAGCCCTCAAAACGCATTTATAGTTACACTATATTCAATCTGTGCTTCCAAATATTCTACATTCTCTCTATAAATTAAAATATTAAATTATTTAGCTGTAAAAATGGGACTTTAGGGCCACACTTCCTGTATATGTATTGTGTAAAGCACCACAGAAACTAACGGGACTGGGTGAGGTCTGTTTAACAACATGGCTGCTACCAGTAAAGGTAAATAAATGCATTTTATTTTTTCGTGTCACTGATCCTTTGTATTTACAGTTACAGGGGTGGCTACAGATATATTATATATATATATATATATATATATATATATATATATATGTACACACACATATATATATATATATATATATATATATATATATATATATATATATTACACACAGAAATATAAACACACATAATACACACACATATCTATCTATCTATCTATCTATATATTATATATATACACACACACATATATTATATATAAACACACACATATATAATGTATGCACACACACAGTCTATGTGAACTATGTGTCAGTGATTAGAGTAGAAGGTGAGTAGAGGAAACAGTAAGGGTTACATGTGTGCATTGCTTTACAGCTGATAAAGAGGAGGAGGGGGGGGATGTTGGCACTGATATCTATTAGTGAAGAAACGTGCTACTCCACATGTTATCCTGGAGCCGCTTATTCACTCAGATCGGCACGGTGCAGGAGTCACGCCGATATGTACGGGGACATGCAGAGAAGCACGTTGTCTACACCATACCTTCTCTGCAGATATTGCTGCGAAGCAATTAAAGAGCCAGCCTTCCTGCAACGCTCTCCCCTTGCAGCGACCCAGGCACAAGTAAACCATTACATAAAGAGCGCCAGGCTGAATCCAGCTATAATTAGTCCCTGATCGATGGCCTTGTTCCTGAGCAGGCACAGCGCCAGAATGTTCATTCTCGCTCTCAGTCAGCGGAGAGTTATGTACTTCCCGGAAGCATCCAACCGCATTCCACGCTACAACAGGAACCTCCATCAAACAAAGGGGGTAACGGCGAAATGTCAAGCATTCCGCAGCGAAGAACTGTTATATGTTTATTATTATATACATATTATTGAACCCGTCTCCTGACGAGGCTTCTTCAAAGACAGACGCAGTCTCTTACTTTTCCTATGTGTGACCAGTAGCGCGCGCCAGAATTACAGGACCAGCAACACCCATAAAAAGTACTGAATTGACAAAACAATTATTGAAATAGACCACTAGTAAAAATAAAACAACAAAAAACAACAAAAAGAAAACTTATCTTTCACGAATTTCATTGCTTTCGGTCTGTTTTTATCTTTACTGATAGCAGCCGTGTTGTTAAACGGACCTCACCCAGTCCCATTGGTTTCTATGGCGATTTACATAACACATTTTTTTTTAAAAGCGGAATATCTTACTTTCTAGACCCAATTGAGAATTGTTGGAAGCAAGCACTGAATATACAGCAGCTGTGAAAGCATTCTATATGTTTTTGTGTTAATGTTGTTTTAAAGAGGAAGAGAAATTAAAGGACCACTATTTCTTTCTGAATTCATATGTATAAAATGTCCTCTTTCCCTTTATTATCTATGTTTGTAACTGAATTAAAGTATATAAACACTGGTCTAACCAGGGCTGTGGAGTCGGTAAACCACAGTTGCGACTCCGACTCCTGGATTTTATCAGGTTCCGACTCCGACTCCTTCATAAATGGCCAATTCGTAACAATAAATTTACTGTTGTAAACTATTAACATCGTGCTTATTCAGTTTCTCACCATCATATAAGTAATCAGACCACTTAGAGCAAAAACTATATTTATTAGAATACAATTAGAATATAGCAAATAACTTTTATAAACTCTTCTAAACTCTTGTAAGTAAATATGCAATAAACACGGTTATGCAGTTAATAAGAAGACATCTATAAATTTGTCCTCAGAAAAAGTATTGCCTCTGTCAGATCCTCCTTCATGGATGCCCTTAAATCTGATCTAATTATTTAAAAAATTCATATGAAAATTCAATTATGAAATATTAATACTTTATTTTAAAGCTGGAGTCGGAGTCTGTACATTTTTACCGACTCCGACTCTGACTCCGACTCCAGGACTCCGACTCCAACCAAAACTAACTCCGACTCCACAGCCCTGGGTCTAAGCGTATGCCATTCCAGACCAGGCAAACCTAATCACATAAACAAGCAAGTATAGGACCACACCACTTCCATTTTCTAGACAGGGATGTTAAACCCGCTCTCAAATTCTGGTAGACTCCTACAATCCCAGCATCCTCAGCGAGTTGCTCAATTAACAGCAGCGCTGAAAAACACACTGCTACCCTATCTGTAGGGATCGGAGCCAAAGAGAGCACGGTATCATTCCATTTCGGCTTACTCATTGAAAAGGCCTTGGGAGAGGGAAATATTTGGTTTCTCGATTTCATTCCTTACTCATGAGGAGCAAATGAGGGATTTGTTTGGTATTTTGTCGAGCTGATCTCAACATCCACAGATAAATATACAAACATTTTAACAAAAGGATTAACATCTGCAGGGATGAACGTTCTAAAAAAAGGAACGCAATCTGGAGCCAAAATTTGAATTGCCAATTTTGCAATGTAATCCATCGCAGAGGAGCTAAGTGGAACCAGAATATCTGCCATAAAGCATGACCAAGCTAAATGTGCTCATCTGAGCTGTGAAACTGTTTTACAGCCATTTAAACAATCACTCGTGGAATTTCCTTCACCTCTGCCAAGGTAGAAATAACGACCGATTCTTACAAATCAGTAAAAAAAAGAAGAAAAAAAAAATGGTCTTGCGTTCCTAAAGGGGAAGTAAAACCTCCAGAAATAAAAACTAGCATGAAGCTTTCTTAGAGAAATGTTATCCCAAGTATCAGATTCTTAGCGCAGTTTTTTAAGTAGTTTATCTGGTGTATTATTAAAAATATAAGCCAAGTAATTCAAATTAGGACATCATGTTCCCCGCCAGCTACCAGCGTCCCCAAGTACACTGGCAGTGCAATCATGTGAAAATTGTGTATTTCAGAGACGCACATACATACACCTTGTCAGTTCTATAGTAAAGTTTGGTGCTGTACTACTACAATTTCTGGGCCTCATTAACTAAGGTCACTACAGTTCTAGTCCATCGACAAAATAGACGCAAATTGGCTTCTCTGGATTGACTAAGCTGCGAATACTCTTGTCGAACAGGTGGACAGCGGAGAATGCTGTTGCATGTGTAGTGTGGCGTAATCAGGCGTAGTCAGGCGGATAGAAGTAGGATGAGAAGTCATGTGTAGTGTGGTGTAGTCAGTCGGATAGAAGTAGGATGAAAAGTCATACAGAGTGAGGGGAATTAGACAAGTGAAGGGCAGTGACATCAGTCTCACCATATCCCACTAACTGTATTCTGTGAATATTCTATTGATTTCTAGGTCACCTTGTGCATAGGTCATGTTGTCACTTAGTCACAGTCGCCATTGTTACTTTTGAATGAATAGTCGCCTT
>WMED01027541.1:0-10606 GCA_019650415.1 Pipa parva | reverse complement strand
ATTTCATGATTGCACTATTTCAAATTATTCTAATTCGTTGACCAGCACTTGTAAATAAATGCATAATTATCCATAATATATAGGTATGATAGTGAGATTGCGAAACAAGCAAAAGACACCTTTTCTTGCCCAGGCGACACTTCTAATTGAAATGAGTGTATTACAATATTTTAGGGGAAAAAAATCAACCAATTATGCATACCTTGCAATTTTTCAGGATAAACTACCATTTACCTCATGAATACCCCCCACAAAGTATATATTCACTAAAAGTACCCACCTTCAGCTATCTAGGCGTACCAAGCATGTTGCTGTGGAAGCAGATTTATGGACGCAAGCCCCCTTGAAATTCACAGATTTGGTGACAAATTGTTAAAAATGCAGAGTAAAAACAGTATTTTTTCACATAACTTGAAACCCCCAAAAACAAACTAAATCAGAAAGAGCAATGCCCGGGAGCTAGGAGGGCACATCGGGGCGGCACATCGGCGGCGCGGGGGGAGCACATCGGGCGCGGGGGGCACATCAGGGGCGCAGATCTGGGGCTGGGGGGCAATAGGGTGGTATGGGGGGCATCAGTGGTGGGTCGGGGGGGGGGGCTTCACTTACCCCATCCAGCAGGCATCGCGGCTCCAAACTTCTTCCTGCTTCTTGCGCTGCAAGCTGTGTAACTGAAAGCCAGGAGCGCTGATTACATGCATTCCCGGCTTTCTATTGGCTCATGTGACCGATCGGGTCACCTGAGTCAAAGTCATGTGCCTTAGGACACATTACCAGACCCCCTCCTAACCGGGGACAAGCGCCCCACTTGCCATTGTGCCGGCCCGTGGAGCGCTACAGCCCCTTGACTGCCACCAGTAGAAAGTACTGTGTTAGCAGTTAACTGACAAAGAGGCAACGCTGTATTTTCTACAATTGGTGGCCTTCAATGGGTTAAAGCTGGCAGGTGGGGGAGGGGGGGATGTTAGGATTTTTTGTTACAGAGTCGATCACAGCTTCAAAAGCACATGGAGAAAAATATAAACTATTATATGAAATTATGATAGTGAGACAAAAATCCAAAATCTACACTGAGTCTTATATTTTTGGTACTGAAATGCATTATCATTTTAAAGTTATATATATGTATAAATTACGATAGAGTGGTTGTGTTAGTCCACAGATACAAATAAATGAGTACTGCAATACTTGGCGATACCTTTTTTATTGGCCCAACAGTCATTTTAAATAGACAAGCTTTCGAGAGGTCTGTCCTCTCTTTATCAAGTCACAAGCAATACTAAGTTCAGTTAGGAAGATATTATACTAGAATAAACAGACTTTTGGAGCAGTCGTAAATATTATCAGGAGTGGGCTAGAATGGACAAGGATAAGGGGGGTTAGTGGTAGAAATCTTTGATACAGAGAAACTCACAGTTAAAAAGCAAACATAAAGAAATGCAACATTTTCCATAATCTAAAAGGTATGATAGTTTAGAGAGAAAGGAAACAAACAAGAGATGTTTCCAAGAAAATACAATCAGCAACCAATATCCCACGGGAACACTTACTGTCACATTAAAGCAAAGAACCCTGCACAGGCATACCCCTGGTGGATACTTACAACCCTGCAATAGAGGGGATTTGTAAAATCAAAGAATTACAGCCATTTCTATCAGGAGATAATACATTAAAGGATATCTTCCCAAGTCCCCCAATACTGGCATTCAGACAGCCACCAAATCTTAAACACAAACTTGTCAGTTACAAAGTCCCCACTGAACAAAACAAAAACTTGTAAAAAAAAGATCTACACCGTAAATTATGCAACCACGTATGTGAAGATACCATAGCCAGACATGGGGATAAACCTACAACATTAATGGATACTGCACCACTGCCAATGTAGTGTACATGATACAGTGTACTGCATGTGAAAATGGCTGCTTCATTGAAGAAACTAGTCAAAAACTGCACAAGTATGAACCTGCATAGACAATCCATTCACCCTCCTAACAATGAGGAACAGTGCACTCCAGTTGGAATCCATTTCAACCTAAACAATTACTCAATTAAATAATTCTAAAAATAAAAACACTCAAAAGGAACTTTAAAAACACACAAGAAAGACAAACTTTCTAACTCAAAAAATGCATTTCAATACCAAAAATACAGGACTCAATGTAGAGCTTGGATTTTTGTCTCACTATCATAACTTTATATAATGGTAAAGAATTTTTCTCTGTTTGCTTTGAAGCTGTGATCATCTCTGTAACACAGAATTCCAACCCTCCCAACCTGTCAGCTTTAATCTATTCCTAACAGTATTTATGAGACCTGATTGCTTTATGCTGCAGTAATTTGTTTATGTGAATATGTTTTTTTTTTTTTGCCTGTTTCTCAATCTCACCATCATACCCTTTATATTATGGAAAATTATGCATTTAGCAGGGACATTATAGCTCCATGATCTAGCAGGGATCTGATTGGAGGAGCTATAATGTCACTCATCATTTAGCCCTCCCCACCCAACTCTGGAAAGAAAAGGCAGGCTGACAGGGAAGATGACAGAGAAATGCTAAAGTTAAATTTTTTATACATATATATTTACAAAAATGTTTATTTCATTCGTAAAACCTAAATTAGTATTAGAGTTTTGAGGTGTCAGGTGCACTTTAAAAGCAAACATAAATAAGTGCATATTTAGCAATAATATAAAGGTATGATAGTGAGATCGAGAAACAGGCAAAAAAGATACTAACATAAACAAATTAATACAGCATAAATACTGTTAGGAATGTATTAAATCTGAAAAGTGGGGGAGGGTGGAATTCTGTGTTACAGAGATGATTAAAGCTTCAAAACACACACATTAAAATACATACTTCACCATTATATAAAAGTTATGATAGCGAGACAGAAATCCAAGATCTATATTGAGTCCAATATTTTTGGTATTGAAATGCATTATTTTGAGTTTGAAAGTTTTTCTTTCTTGTGTGAAAGAACTCCAAGAGCCAAACTACACCTCCTACAGGAAATGAAAGAAGAAAACTGCTGGGATAAGGTGCAGTCACAGTGGATGTAACCAGAGGGAGGAGCTAGAGCATTTTCTTCTTGGCCTGCCTCTGGAGAGGAGGGTATACAAACATCCCCACTGTCTGCACTGACAAATGGGCTTTCCTAGGAACATTGAGCATATAAAAAAAAATAATAATTTCAGCATATAACAAAAAAGGACACATAAGGAAATGTGGGTAGCACCAGTCATTTAGGCAAAGTAGAATGGCTGTATCAGAAAACAACTTACCACTCCAAATCGCTTGAAGTACTCCTTCAATTCAGTTTCACCGCAGTTATGTGGAATTCCACCCACAAAAATTTTGTTGGACCTGCTGTTTTCAGTTCGCGTTCCTTTCTGTTGCTATAAAAAAAATCACTATTACCTCAAATACTGGCATATTTCTCCCGTTCCTAAAGAATAAGCCTAATGACATGGCCCCTCACATTTTATGTGTCAGTTTTATTGAAATTACCTGCAAACTTACTATAGCCCATTCATTCATTTAAAAGCATCTTTTCACCACAGCACCAACTGTATACCAAACTTTCCCCTTTATTAACCCCTACAGTCCACCACCCCATTTTATTGTACATACACTTTAACCACTAATTTACCCAGCCTTCCCGTGGACGGGTTCTTTCTGGCTGCATTCCTCGAGGAGTACATGGCTTTGGATCAATCTGTAAAACATAATGTTACAAAATTACACTGAAAGGACAGGGGTTCACAGCTCTGTCATTCCATATTATTACTATAACTTATTAACATGGATATCTTCAGGAATTTCAAAAGGAAGTCTGAGGGTACAGTGTCCTTGTAACCTCTTACTCCAGATTCACTTTGAAAGCAACATGGACTATGACACTTGATGCCAAGTGTACCATCACAGTACAACACAAAATTTACAGACTTCAGCAGTAAAATAAGGAATAAATATGTCCCTTACTTTTAACTTTCAATAATACATCATGATTTCTTTTATTTGGAGGAATACCATCATATTTATGCTTGATACAAATGTGGTGTTTTTTTTTTAATTTAGTTTAAAAAAATGAATAAGCTTTCATTTATATTTAAAAAAAAAAAAAAAAAAAAAGCAAGAATATTTGAGGGAGATTGCTTCCTGGTGCTTGAAACACACTACCACTTTGTGGCTGGAATTCTAAGGCTAGGTTCACACTAGCATATTATGCACATCACATAATACACTAGTGTGAAAAAAAAAAATACGCTGACTGTATTTTTCCTTTGTACTTACCAGCAACAGTGTGAACGCTCCCTTGCCATTCACATCACTTCCTATGTGGTTGCACTTTGGGCACAGCGTATAATACGCCGGCCAAAATGGGACACACAGCGTTCCAGACCCAGCGTTTGCGCATCATACGCTAGCGTGTCCGGAACTAGGCGAGTACTATTGGCTTTCATTGAGCAGTATTTTTTTTTCACACTAGCGTATAATGCGCTGCGCATAATACGCTAGTGTGAACCTAGCCTAAGAGGGAAAAAAATGACCAAAGCAAGATAAAAACTCTTCATTGGAAATCCTCTGATGTTTTCACAGCACTGCTGGCAGGAGAGAGCTGACAGTTTCAGCTGGACAAAAAGGAGCAATTAAGGTAAGATACTGCAGATGAAATTGAACCACTGGACCTTATAAAACGTAAAATTGGATGCATTATGTAACCACAAATTACTTCTCAATTTGAGTTTTTATAAACTACCTAGAATTTTAAAATTATTTGATGGCATTATACCTGTATATCAAAGGATTTACTTTTTTTTGGCATTCTAACCCCAGCATTAAATATGCATTATCTGAAGTACATCTGAAAAACTATGACAGTCTTTTTGCTTTATCTTTTGTTTATGTAGCAAATAATAAAGCGATAAGCAAACAAAAAGGAGTTTTGCAACTAAAAGTAAGGAATAAATTGCAATGCCAATTCAAGTGAGTTTGCATTTTATTTATTTATTTTGTTGCTGGCCATTTAACAGAACAGCTGTTGTGTAGCCAAGCTGGAAGAAGACTATCTATTGTTTCCTGTGGGATAATCCATACAGGTTATTTTGTTTTGCACTATAAACAATATGATTAGTCTAAGGGGAGTTATCGTCTAAAGTCCAAACTGTCTCATAAAGGTGTGAATTCTCCAGCTAACAACAGTCGCACTCTACATAATAGACTGCAGCTGACGCGGTTTTGACTTTAAAATGGGAGTTCTAATGTGGTACCAGATTTGCTATGGGAATACACTGTTTAAGAGTAGAGAAACAGGGCGTAGCCACCTGAAATGATAATTGAGAATTAACTTTGATAGTCGAATTTACACTTTAGTCAATAACACCCTAAGTAAGGACACCTTAGCAACAAAACAGCCAGAGTGACAATGGCCTTCGGTATACTAAGGGTGTTGTTTCTATCTAGGACAAGGAATGACAAGAGAGTTCATAAAGTTTCATAGACCAGGGCCACAATAATGGGTTTGATGTCTGTACCCAAAAGTAAATATGCAGTCAAAGCTATGTAGCTAGGTTTGGGAGTGGTTGGCAGCAGTTTTACAGTCAAGCACAGAACAGAAAAGCTACAGTGACCCTGGAGTAAGGTAAGAGCAAAGTAACAGTACTTACACTAAAATAATTTATACCCCATTATCCTAGGTTCCTGTATGTTTTTACCAAGGCAAGATCACTTTGTACAATCACCTACTTGATGTCTGTTATTTAGGTGGTTATGAATATATATGAAATCCCACCTACGAATGCCAGGCAGCTCTACGGGGTAGCAATTTATGAATTCACCAAACTTGTTCCATATGAAAAGTTGCCCATTGAACTATGGATCGCCATTCCTAGGGTACTAAGCAGTGTTTTAAAACTCAGCAGACAGTACCATTTTGCCACACTGCTGTTTGTTGTCAAAACATATTCTAAATTGCATCTATGATCAATCACAGATGCTACAGAAATGTCTCAGCATGATCATAAACAACCCTTACCAAAAAAAAAAATATGTGTGTGTGTGTGAGTGTATGTTTTGGGCAGTGCATGTACAGTGTCAGATACCCTGAGAGAATCCCATTTAAGAACATGAGGAAGAAAACCCATGTGCCAGAAGCTCCTGTGTAAAAACGTGCATTATTATGTGGGCAGTTTGGCCCAGAGAGTTGTTTTGTTGCAATAAAACACAAAATGGAAAGCGCTTGTGCACAGTTGCGCCTCTAAATCAAGAGAAGATGGCCTATTGTAGCCACGAATAGGTTATTACACACATTTGTTGATTTTGAAACAAACTCAAACAGCTTTTTTATAGCCTGATGTAATAGGTCTGCACATAAAAAGAGTTAGCTTTTCTTATTCTATTTTTTTTTAATAAGCATTTCTCGTTTTAACTGTCAGAAATTCAGAGCAGTGACCACACGCTAAAGCTACATTTGTTTTGTTGCATGCATTTTTTTATGTGTAGAAAAAAATATGCAGGTTTTTCTAATGGTAAAACCCCAGGTGACATAACAGTAAGTGATCACCAGTGTTTCTCCATTTAAGCAAAAGGGAGCTCTCATCAAGCTGTTCATTAGCTTTTTTGCATTAGGTCTAACATGAAAAACATGCATAATGCAGCCACGGTTTATCTGTCCTCCCCACACAAAAATTCTCAATACAAAATGCATATAGTCTTACTAAGCTTTTACTATCCAATAGGAAGTGTTATTTAACTATGCACAGTTGTGACATAATAGCTGTAACTTATTAAAATCCCTACCAAGGCAGCAGAAGACACAGATTAGGTTGCGTAAGAAGATTTTAAATATATACTGGTTAATGACAAAAGGGTATCTAAAGATGGAGTACTTACATTCCGGTTGTCTAATATGTGAGGTCTACTCGCTAGGACTGTCCCTACACAGTTGGGATCTTTAAATTTGACAAATCCAAAGCCTCTTGACTGATTTGTTGTTTTATCTTTCATTATCACACAGTCAACTACTTCTCCATACTGAGAGAAATAGCTGCGCAGGGTTTCTGTGGAAAGTATATAACATTAATTAAAGTGGACGTGTTAAGATCATATACTGCAGATCATTTGGGGGCACATTAATACATCTTCATATTGATCTATACTAAACATGACAAAATAATAACTTACCCTGTGTCGTGCTCCAGTCAAGTCCACCAACAAAGAGTTTTCTGCAAAGAGATTTTTGTTTGCTTAATTTAGGGAAAAATTATAATTATATGAATTTTAAATGTGTGTATATATATATCTATCATCAATGATGATAGTTTATATACCAAGCTGTTGCTCAAAATTTTCTTCAACTTCAGCTTTTTTTCTATATGTTTGAAAAACATGAATGAATTTGGATACTAAAAAAAAAAAAAAAAAAAAAAAAAAAAAAAAAAAAAAAAAAAAAAAAAAAAAAAAAAAAGCTGCTTTTTACCTCTGTGTAACAAGGGGACTCCACTGCTTGACAAAGGGTTTATTTAAAAAATGCTTCATGTTAAAATTAAGCAAGAACATTAACATTTGACAAAACATGGTGGTTAAAGGATTAAATACTGGATCACCAGTTAGTTAGCAGATCTGGTATGTTTCCCAACAACCCAAACAATTGGGTCATTCATTGTGCCCAATAGCATGCAGATTACATTGTGATCATCAAATAAAAGAAAGTCAGCAGCTCACGGTACCATCCCAGATACATTGTGATCAGCAGTCAGAATTTGCTAATGTGTGATAATAAACTGTTTGCCTATCAATAGTTATTTAATATTTTATAATTGTTCTGACCACATACCCAAAAACACTAAAGCTTGCAGACAAATAAGCCCTAATGCGGCTAACTTGTTCTATTTTCATAGCTGTGTTTAATTATTTGCTGGGATTGCCATGCAAATTAGGTGATGAAAGGATGAAAAATATTACCAAATAGTCCAATAAAAACAAAAGAATCACTTAGGAATAAACAGCTTCTCATGGCTGTACCATGGCTTTACTCAAGAAAAGCAATAGAAAACTGTTTATGTGTATTATTAAATTATTAAAGAAAATGAATGAAACCTCACTGTTTGCAAGAGGTAACAAAAAAAAAAAAAAAGTTGGAATAGACCATAACCATAGACATACATTTCTAAGTATATAATACATGTCTGCAAGAAATACATTTAAACATTTGGTTGGTGAGCAACTACTAAGAATATGAATGATTCATAGTTTTGATGTGGAAGTGGAAGATTAGGCTCTAATAAAAAAAAAAAAAAAAATCATTCTCATGTGTGCTACAGAATATTTAAAAAATCAAATACAGGTACATGCTCACATATTTATCAGCCCAATTAGAAGTACCATCTGTAAGGATGACTATATTACAACTGCTGTTACCTGTACCTCCCATATGTGTAATTAGCAGGTTCTATGAACCACAATTATTAAACAAAGGATAAACTAGTCAGACCAGTTTTCAGCGCAAACCTCAAAGCAGCCATCTGGAGTACCGGCCCACAATTTGGTTGCCAAATATGCAAACGCTTTACATACTAAAGAGTTTGGGTTTTGTGCCTTTAAAACATACCATATTGAGTTAAGTATATATGATCAATGAAAAAAATTACTTGCTTTAATTATATATACATGTACATATATACATACATGTACATATATACATACATGTACATATATACATACATGTACATATATACATACATGTACATATATACATACATGTACATATATACATACATGTACATATATACATGTATATATATATATATATATTTTGGCATGCCTATATAGGGGATGGTTTGCTTAGTCCAAGAGTCAGCAAACTTTCAAGAGGAGAGAGCCATTTTGCTTCCTCCTCCACCAAAAATTTTATTTTGAGCCGCTAAGGGTGAGAAACGCACGCTCAGATCACATGACCTGCTGAAATCGAATCAGAAGCAGCATTGGAGGTCATGGGCGTGGCTAAGGAGATGCGTTCCGAATCACAACAAGGCCGCACTTTGCCGACCCCCGACCTAGCCATTCTCTGCTAAGGCAGCAGGTCTGTGTCTGAGATGTAGGCTAAATTTATAACAAAAGAAAAAAAAAAAAAAAAAGAAAAACACAAACTACAGGCATATGCAAAGTGGAAAATAATACTTTTAAAGGGGAACCAAAGGCAGAAATGAAATTATAAAATATATCTGGCACTAGCTGGGAAGTCCTAACTTTCATGGAAAATGGAGTACCAATTCAGAAGAATTAAGGCAATTTCTTAGCGACTGGTACAGCTATGAAGCTGTGCTCTGGCTCCCCCTCCTAACTAGCATTGGGGGTGCAGAGAGGCATCAACGTCATCACACCTACTTCAGGTATGTGCAGTGATGATTTCACTGCAATGCTGAGTGGCAAATTCATCACTGCGCATGTCTGGAGTAGGTGCAATGATGTTGACAACACTCTGCACCGCCAAGGCTGGTTAGGAGGTGGAGCCAGATAGCAGCTTCATAGCTTTAGCGATCGCTATGAAACTGCATTCATTCTTCAGAACAGCTACTCCATTCCCCATGAAAGTTAGGACTTCCCAACTAGTGCCAGGTGTATCTTATAATATATAAATTTCTGCCTTTAGTTCCCCTTTAAGCTGTATATTTTAAATTAGGGTGAACAAACACATATTCTGTAAGCAAAATAGATTACTAAAGCTTCTCCACACAATTCTAATTCCCTCTCCTCACTTATAGCTGTGATAAAAAACAACACAGGAACATTTTGTTCTATTAAATAAACAAACAAAAAAAAAAAAAAAAAAAAGATATAAATTCAGGAGCAGAGCATGAACAGGAATTACAGTTCTTCATTGTACAGAACATTTAAACCTATAATGTAATACAGAGCTGCAAGGTTTTAGCTGGCTAAGCTATAAAATATTTAGGGCAGGTGTCGGCAATCTATGGCTCGAGTCAGATATGGCTCTTTTGATGGCTATATCTCACCGCTCATTACAGTTTGCCAGCAAGGGTGGTACAGAGAAAGCTCTCTCAGCACTTCCGGGCTGGAAGCCAATCCAGAGCTGCTGACGTCACTGGCTCTGGATTCAAAAGGGTTGAGGGAGCCGCACGTATATGGCTACCTCAGCCCAAAAGGTTGCCGACCCCTGAATTAGGGGGTTATTCAACAGAGTCTGAATTGCTACGTATAGATGTGAATTCGCCAGTTAAAGACAGTTGCAACAGACCGCTACTGTCACAGTCATGTCCTTATAATGACAATATTGTCGCAGTCACAAATTTACTATGGAAAATTGTCACAGTTGCAACTTTAAAAATTGTTGTGGTTGCGACTATACAATGGGAAAATTGTTGCAGATTTGCTATGGGAATTCACTATTAACCACCTTAATCTGCAAACAATATATGTGACCTCTGATTTTTGAAATTAGATACCTTTAGAAAGCTAAAATGTCAGTAAAGAAGTAGTTATAAAACGAACCCCATTTTTGCAACGACAGCAATTTAAACATACAATGGTGTGAAAAAGTGTTTGCCCCTTCCTCATTTCCTGTTTTTTTGCATGTTTGT
>WMED01027540.1:0-10606 GCA_019650415.1 Pipa parva | reverse complement strand
AGCCTCCCACCATTAGACCAAACACAATAAAAGAAGATAATTCATATTATTTAAGAAGTGCAAGCTAATAAAAATATAAGACAACACATTTTTAAATAATGCAAAATATCGTTTATTATCGTTATCCACGAAATTATGGAAAATATCGAGATATCATTTTTCAGCAATATCGCACACCGCTAATGGGAATACATTTGAGAATACTCATTACTTCGACTGCTAGTGAATGCCCTAACTGTCAGCAGATTAGTGTGTTTAATTGGACATGGATTAGATGTTTCATATTACAAGTATACGTGACTTTGCCCCATTGCATAAAAACATGGGTGTTCATATAATGTTGGTGAAATAGTTTTGTTTTTCTACTTCCCTCTGCTATGGACTACTTTTAACTTTAATAAATGCACCCCGTAAACGTCCAGTGTACTTTTCAATCTGTGCCGGTCACTTAGAACTCTGCTGGCTGGGTTAAGACAAAGTTGGGATGCTGGAAGCCAACAACTACATTTCCCATAATCCTAGTGAGTTTCTGTTATGCCAGCCTTTTAGTGAAATCTGTCACTATGCTGCATAGCTGTAGTATAGCCTTCCCAACATATGCAAGAACATTGTTCAGCTGAGATAACATTTCCAACATAGGAGGAAACTAGGTTAAATAGGTGAGAGGTGAGAGATGTTCCCAAGATTCCCACTTGTATTTAGGAGGGTTTCTATGTAAAAACATTGCAGGTATTAATTTTATCTTTACTGTACAAGACGTAAAGAAAAATCACCCCATTTTCTGCAATGTTGACAACAATAAAATGCACTTTAAAGTGCAAAAAGTAGTCAAGTGCATTTTCTTGGTTTGTAAACCACTTACAGAAAACATTGAGGTGCATTTTATATAGGTTTTTGTGCTAGTCATAATGCCTGCATCAAAACACATTTTGTGGCAGTGCTCTAGCAGTTGATGTTGCATTTAGTTTTCACATGTAAGTCCAGCTCTGAGACTCTGCAGGGTCTATTGCTCAAATCTTGTTGGGCTTTGGATTATGTCTGTTTATTCAGTTGCAGGTGCACCAAATATTCTAATCAGCGCATTTTTCTGATAAACTTTGAAGAGGGGGATGTTTTAGTAATGCCTTATTAAAGATATTTCTAAAATGCTTGTTGTGAGTGCGTCGCTTTACATGTGGTCTGATTCTGAAAGGTGGAGTTGTCCTTTAAGGCAAACTGTATTGACTAAGCCTGTCTTGTTAGTATAAAAATACTTATTGTGTCCTGTGATCTGAATAGCGAAGGAGTCAAACCTGGACTTGCTTGGCTGGTTTGTTTACCTGTGTAGTGTAAGGAGGCCTCGAAACTAGTGAATGGCATGTGAGGAATGAGAAAGATAATGAACATTGTGGATTCCATTCCAATAAGGCCACATTAAGTGAGAGGCAGAGAAATGTTAGGCTAAAAAGGTCAGTAGCTAACTGAAGAACACAAATTTGCAATAGTTAGCCAGTTTTGTTCCCTTGCATGTTAATTATACGTGTAATTAATTTTCAGCACCATTGCTCAGAACTAATTAAACAAACTTCTAAGAATAGTGCCGATGATTTATATTGCTGCCATGCAATTAACATTTATCATTTATTTTGCCCTCCAAAAAGTGACATGTCCTTCAAAATATGCAAACGTGTTCATTTGTTTTGTTTTTTGAAATGGTGCCCTGTTTGATGCTTCTTCCTCCCACAGTGAATTACTTTTTTTTATAAATATTTCCTATACGATGTTTTCCTCAACATTTGTAAAACTGTATCCAAAAATTCATTTGCTTGATGAATAATAAGAGGTCTGGCTGAAAATAAAAGAAAATACATTTATTTATGCTAATTACCACCTTTTATTAAATATGATTTAATATCGAATTTTTAAAAAAAGTTAAAATTCTTACCTGTATGAAGTGCTATACAGCACTTTCATGTTGCATACCCCATCCTCCGGTACCGCCAGAGACTCTACGGCAGCGGTTCTCAACCTTCTTCGGCAGGCGACCCCCGGCGCTGACGTCACGGTGCCGCACGTGATGACGTTTCGGCCGAACGTCGTCATGTTGCGCATCACCCTTATAAGGGATCCTGCGGGCACTTCCGGGTATCGGAGTGGCTCTCGACCCCAGTGGGACGGCCTCGCAACCCCCGCCGGGGTTACGACCCACAGGTTGAGAACCGCTGCTCTACGGCATCCTAATCAGTCCATCCCTCTCAGGAGCGCGTTTTTCTCTAGCTGTGCTTCAACTGAAGCCCCACATCAACATTTCCTAGATGTCACATAGACAGCGTGCACGTTATCCAGGGAGGATGCATTGATGACATGCATGTTCTCCATGTGAACTCTAAGAAGTGCTGATGAGGTTCTTCACTAGGAGCGTGGCTATAGAGAAATCGTGTCTGAGAGAGATCGCCTGATTCGGACACCAGAGAGTCGCCGGCAGTATCTGAAGACTGGATATATAACATGGAAGTGCTGTATAACACTTCTTTACAGGTAAGAATTTTAACTTTTTAAAAAACTTTGATAATCGAATTTAATAAAAGGCGGTAGTTAGCATAAATAAATGTATTTCTTTTTTTTTAATTTTCGGCCAGAATGTTCCTTTAATGTCAAATTAAAGGAGATATTTACCTAAACCTGAAATCATAACCTGGTATTTAAACTGGAATTTGTTATAGTTACAAGACTCGATGACCATAGGCAACATAGCTTGAACTCAGTGAAGTCCTTGAAGTTTTATGGTACTTTTTTCTAAATTGTTTTCCATTCAAAACAGTACTAAAAAATATAGCATTTAATGAAAACAAATGCACAATATAATAAAACTGAATCTAAAATGTTGTTTAAATCACTATATCGCTCACAAAAGTCATCACAGAGCACTCAGTGGAAGCTGAACGGTGTGAACAACAGAGCTTTAATCTAAGGGATAGAGCCGTTTGATGTATGTATATGATATACATCACACGTGTGGCCCAGTTTTAAAAAGATGATACCATGTAATTGTTTACACATAAACCAAACTCTTCCACGATGGAGGATGTGGGTGCGCTGGCAAAATATGAAATTAGGAAAAAGGGGAAATATCCCCCTAGCCTAGTGTGATATTGTAATGATAAATCTTCAGTGACTGTAGTGACAAAGTGAATTGTTAAGTGACAATCATGCCAGATTAACAAAAAATAAACAGTGTATGTGAATGTGATTGTGTGGGTTGACACTTAGTGCTTGTGATAAATTAAACAAGCAGTGTGGCACAAGTGGAGTGGTCAATGTGCTCAATTAAGTGCACTTGAAATTGGGTGAGTCACCCTTTTGGATGTACACTCACCAGAGTATGCTCGGTTAAACAGCACTAACAGATGTACTTTTCTTTACTTTATGTCCTCCAGCAATATCCTCAACCTCCCATATGGATGGCACAATGGAATAAGAAAGAGTGGATACCAAATATGTTAAGAATAGAAAAGTACAATCTTTAATGAAAAAAATCTCTTACTCACACTTAAGATTAGGTGTGTAGCGCTTATTAAAATCGTCCAAAAACTGATACAGGTTATATACTCAGTCTCTCAGTGTCTGTCTCTCTCTCAACGCGTTTCGGTGAACCAACCGTCACCTTCCTCAGGAGAATAATTATTTGTTTTCTAAATTGTTTACACATGGCTACACACACCAGGTCTATTTCTGTATAATTGTATGGTATTATAGTTTAGCGAGTGATAAAGTTTAACTGAAGTAATGCAAACAAAATGGCCACACTCCAATGCAGATTCTTTAAAGGCTCCCGGCCCAGCCTGCAGTGCTGTAAATGTAATTCCCAATAAAAAGTGAAACTGGAATACTTGATTATTGCCTGGAATGAAGTGGGAGTGTTAGCATGCCCCTGGGTCATTTCTTTACAACTCCTCCACTGAATTTTCATGATGCCCTCACGCTCGAAGTCCCCCAAAGTTTGGAGCAGGGTAGCTGTGGTGGCAGGTGGGCAGCGGTGATAGGTTAATGGCACTGTAGAAGGGCAATGAAAAGGGGAAAAATAAACGACACCTTAATTGAAATGTACGGTTTGGACAAATATGAAATGTTAAATATAGATTTTTACATTTCAACCCCTTAAAAATGTTTAAAAATATGCTTTTAGAGTCTCCAATATGTTCTTTTTTGCTCAGTGACTCATAATGGACAGGAGAAACTCTTTACTAAACATCTCTAGGGCCTTTTTTTTTTTTTAACTGGTGCATTGGTTTGTTTGTGGGAATCTGCTTTTCTCCAGTTTCCTCGCTTGCAGTGAAAGTTTTCCAATATTCTGAGTGATTTTTGGAGTTGTCCCAATTTGGAAATGATCTCCTAAAACATTAAGAGTTTATTCCTGTTCCTGAGTCTAGAGTATCTCATACATCTTTTAGTATTCTTTCCTTCAAGTTAAGCATGTATCATTTGCATAGGTGAGTAGCTGCATCCTACTACAAAGGGAGAGTGAAAGTGAGAGCCTAAAAACACAAAGCCGGGTACACAAACAAAACCAGCTGGATGTTTCATTTTTTACTAAATGTATTTCTTTGAATTGCAAGAATTGTATCCATAATATTTACATATGTCAATTGAATTTGTGAGCACTATCCTGCTAAAATGGGTAGGAAGGAGGGTGCCTATATTAAAATAACCAAAAGGATATTGCAAAATATTTCCAATGAATATTGATCACAGTTACTGTTAAATATCTGTCTAGGTCTCATGATAGATGCCCATTAATTCTGCAGTCTAATATGTAGGCATTTTTGGAATATTGAATGATAAAATGCACTGAAGACATGTCCTGCCTCCCCAGTACACTGTAACATCAAAATATCAGTTTTTAGTGTAAACAGGGCATATTTTAATTAATTGCTTATTCCTCAGCAAAGCTTTCTTTTAAACCTAAATGGTATTGGATGTATTTTATTCACTATGAAAGACAGATGTTACAACAATTGCTAACCCAACATTTTACGAAACAAGCAAGATCTAATGCTGAGACAGGCAACATTTTAATATGAATGAAAGCTCCCAGCAGTCCTGAAGTTTATTGGATGGAGGGTTGCGTCTAATATATGGTTGTGTCTAATATATGTAAAGTTCACAAAACAGTGGTACTAGGGAGGAGACCCTTATTGTAACATCACAGATGTTGGCTATAGCAGCAAAGATATAAATAGTAATAAAATCGGGCATTTGACTTCAAAGATATTTTTGAAAATATGATGTAGGTATAACTAGCTTGCCAATTTAAATTTAGAATTAGTCTATTTTTGTTGCTACTGTGCTTTTAAAGGGGAAATAAAGTTCGAAACAATTTTTTTCACATTTGTTATTTACAAAACAGTTGTCTTCTTGTTTTTTTTCTTTTACATTTTCCGCTACTGTCTCCTGGATTATTGTTCTGCTGCTAATTCTCTGCCTTTGGCGATACCTTTTCCAGTCATGTTTTCATAACTTTTAAAAGATTGTTATAATTTTTACAACCAGCACTGTGGTTAAGATGCAAGCTGTTCATTCAGTTTTTCATTCAAATGCAATACTTGCACCTGGGAAATGGTAAAATGTTTTCATATTTTGAAATGCTTGCAGGGATTTTACTGATCCAAGGAAGATGCCAAGCATTAATTGCAAGATTAATTAAAAAAAAAAAAAAAACCTGAAATTTAGGAAAATATTTATTTTTGGATAATTCTATAATAGCAGGATATTTTACTTACACTTTAATCTAGTTGCTTGTTGGTCTTTGGCACAAGTATAAACTACAGTATGCATGTATTTCTGAATCGCATCATTGGTCATTTTTCTTTTGATAGAGATTATCTAGGTGTTTCTCATATTTGCAGAAGACAAATCTTGTCTATTTTGTATTAAGGGAAAAACATTATTTATTATAACAACCTTATTTTATGTATTCAGTAAAAGTTATGTTCTACTGAGGAAAAGAGTACGCAAATAACATAACAACGTTTCTTATAAGGCAACATTAGCTTGCTCACTGCAACATTTTATTAAAGAAAGCAGATTTATTCCAGCAGTTTCATCACTGTTACTGGATGATGATTAACTTCTTTTTAATATGTGTATTTTTTATATAATTGAATGAATTGTTGCCATATACTATATTATATGAATTTTCCATCTTGGAAGAACTGCCACTAATTATTCACTAAATGATTTTTCCATTTAGGAACTGTCGCTGAATTGAATGAAGTAGACATAAAGGCCAGCATATAGACAAACTGGAATCTTGGGGCGAAATTTATTAAAGGCGGATTTTTTCCACCCGATCACAATTTTTACCGCACGTGTGGAATTCGGATCGGTTTGCGATCGCACGATCGGAATTCGGATCGGTTTGCGATCGCACGATTGGAATTCGGATCGGTTTGCGATCGCACGATTGGAATTCGGATCGGTTTGCGATCGCACGATTGGAATTCGGATCGGTTTGCGATCGCACGATTGGAATTCGGATCGGTTTGCGATCGCACGATTGGAATTCGGATCGGTTTGCGATCGCACGATTGGAATTCGGATCGGTTTGCGATCGCACGATCGGAATTCGGATCGGTTTGCGATCGCAAATCGATCGAAATTACGCACGTGCGAACGGAAGTTAACTTCGGGCGATCATTTCGCCCTTAGTAAATTTTGCCCTTTTACATCAGGTAGAAACAGAGAGTGTCTGTTTCTACCTGATGTTATCAGACTGGTGAAGACTGCAGTTTAGCTAAAGCTGTGGACCCCTTGATCTTAGTCATAGAATCATGACCATTGAAACCTTTGTCCTGCCTTTTCTTACCATTCATGCCTTTGGCTGGATCTAGGTTTCAGTGTAAGACATTTGGTTATTCAGTTATTGTATGTACTGTATGTATAATTTTATTTCTAAAGCACCACAAAAATACGCAATGCTGTAAAGTTTAGAATAAGAATAAAATACAGACATGGGAAAATTGCATTAAACAATGCAGTATAAGATCACAAGGATAAATTACTTTAAGTGCTATGTTGAGGTTGACACAAGAGGTTACAGATCTCTGCCCCATAGAGCTTACAGTCTAAATGGAAGACTTACAGACACAGACTGGTAATAAGAGCTGTGACAATGTGTTGAAACACAAGTCCATAAGTAAATAAATACAAATATTAAGCATAACTGGCTAAGTATTAAATATATTAAAAATTATACACATAAAAATCTGTCATAAATATCAGTGCTAGTGTGCTCCAAAAGATAGGATTTCAGTTTGGTTTTAAAAGTGTGGAGGGATTGTTCCTGGTGAAGATAAAGGGGTATAGAATTCCAGATGTGAGGGGCAGAGAGAGAAAAGGGTTTAAGACTAGAAAGGGCAGTATTGGTGTGTGGCATGCAAAGCTGGTTGCTTTGGGAGGAGCACAGTTGACTATGAGGAATGTACAGGCATAGAAGAAAGGAAATGTAGGGAGGGGCAACAGAGTCAAGTGCCTTAAATGTCAAAAGGAGAACATTGCAGATGATTTGTTTGCTTACAGCAGCGGTTCTCAACTTGTGGGTCACGACCCCTTTGGGGGTCGAACGATGCTCTCACAGGAGTCATGGAACACACTGTAACTTTGTAGTGAGCACAGGTCCCTTTATATAGGGGTTCCTGCATGGTGACATCATGCCTGAACGTTATCACATGACACGCGATGTGATGACGTAGTGTCCAAACGTCAGTGTGTGATGTCATCGTGGAGGGTTGTGGTCTCAAAAAGACTGAGAACCACTGGTTTACAAGGAGCCAAGTTATTCTGCATTATATGTATTGCATATGTCATTATTGAGCTGAGCATTTTAATATAAATGATCTGTGTAAAGTGTGCGAAAAAGTATGAATTGGTAAACATATTTTTACAAGCCTTTATAATACCTTTTGTGGAACTAAGATTTTAAAGGGACTGTATGCATTTATAGGGCTCACTATGTGCATTTACACACTACACTGCATTGCTGTGACTTACAGCTTTAAAGATATATAGCGAGTTATTTTATTTTGTCTTTTATTTTGTTTATAACAAGGAGTCCATGTAATTCACATTCCTAAACACAGGACTGGTTTTACAAAATTTGGGGCCAATATATAGATTTGCATAAAAAAAATGTTAGCAATTCCCATCTTGCATTTTTTTTTTACACTAATGACTGGTTTGTGTGAAAATGTTAACAATTAATGTTGGTGAACCTTTTCTTATGCTAATGAATAATTTGTGTAAAAAAAAAAAAAATTGCAATTCCATAAAATAAGATGCAACATTTTGCTACTATTTTCTAGACAAACCAATCTTTAGTATTAAAAAGGACCACAACGTTAAAATTGATAACCTTTTATATGCCATAACCTAAGTAAGGTGCACTTTAAATGATGAATAGCTGTAATTATTATTATTATATATATATTTTTTTTTTAAGCACTTTTCATTACCATTGTGTCAACTCCACTTAGTGTTTGATTAGGGAATGTCACATGGTACATTAAACTGTTAATATCAATGAAACATTGTTCAATGCTGGTTTTCACACATGCTCTGTAAGAGGTCAATGCCCAGGAGGACCATAGAAGCAGGGGATGGAGCTGAGTTACTTACTACAAAGGCTGCCATTTACTTGTGAAATAATGCATGCAGAGTAAGCAGAAATAATCTAGTAAGGGAATGGCTGTGGGTTTGTTGTGTTTTCGGTATGTTGGCTAAATTAATTAATGTGATATTTTATGATATTTTAGTTTTTCTTATTATTTTCTTATTGTGTTCTTTAAACCCAATAACTTGTCCTTAACTAAAACAGTTCTATTTCTGCTACACAGAATACAAGGCTCCTCATTTTTATTTTGTTTAGTTTCTACTTTAATATAAGGGTCTGCTGGTAACAAATATTACAGATACTTTCACCCATTATTGTCATTTCTACACCCATTCACATTATCTACTGCTTGTTTCAGCCTTGATATACATTTCAACAATTCTAAGAATACAATAATTACGGCTTTTTTTTTTAATTTTATTTGAAAAACTTTCTTTATTTCACACTATTCCCTTTTACAATGATGTGTCTAATTAGGTAACTGCTGTCTTTGTGATGACCATACTTAACATTATAATATTAATATTTTTGCTTGGAAGGGAAAAAATTGTATTTTTATAAAAATCATGTTTAATTCAACAGATTACCAGTAAATTCAGCAAACTACAGTCTTGCTGCTACTTTGCCTGTGGAAGGTTCATAGGTCAGCTGATTTCATTAGACTTGTGTTATGACCCTTGCACCTTGAAAATCTGCCAGACATTCCTGACATTCCAATGCACTAGTAAAGATGTTTCCTGTAATTAGGTGTGTAGGTCTTGCAAGTGTAAAGATACATTTACAATCAAAATATCATAGTGATTTATTAGAGAATCCATATTTCTATTTTTATATTTGCATTGCTTCTAAATATTAGTATAGCACTAATCTCTATACATTGCCTGTTTCATAGCACCATGATTTGTTGCCTCCCCTCTGATTTCACACAAGAGTTTCTATTTTAAAGTTTGAAATACATTGTAGTAGAATGGAGATTTTGAGTAGGTATGGAGAAATGGTATATCGACTAAAGCCCATGACACTGTATGTACTAGATATGTATCAGACTAGCTTTCTTACATAGTTACTTAGTCTGTAGAAGACACACATCCATCAAGTTCAAAAACGGTCAAGTTGCATAAATCCAGAAAACTATAATTGCAGTATATGATTAAGCACTGAGTAGTAGAGTTATGCACATAACACATATGAAACACATATACTGTATTTCCTTGTGATCTTATGTGGATGAATAAAGCCTGGAGTTTTAACTACAGTTGGAGTGTCAGATGTATATTTTCAAGATTTCCACCAAGTTCAACCTGTATAAAAAAAAAACATTGACATAACCCTTAGTGATAATCCTTTTATAAAATAGATGAAATTTGTTTCAACAAAGGAAGAAAAATACTTCCTGACCCCTCGTGGGGACAGGACTGGATCATCTTGCAACAAAATATTCTTATTGATTTAATAACCCCTGATGTTAACTTCTTTTAAATAACTATCCAAACTTTTTTTTTTTTTTTAAGAATTCCAGAGATTTTGGTAGAATCCATTTTATTGGATTTTTACCCTCAGATCTTTTTCTGTCCAGCAGAATCCAATCAATTAAAACACTTGTGTGAATTTGTAGGTCCATGAATGATGGCACACTTCTACATGATGATAGTAGTATTCAGCTGGCTAACAGGCAGTCATATTCTTGGAATGCTGTGCTGGACCATATGTCCTGGGAAATGCCATATAATTTTTTGCTGAAGCGTACATCTGCTTTGCAAGACCACATGATTTACTTTAGAAATTCATTTGTGTATAAAAATTTTTGATAAATTCAGTTTTTCTTTATGTGCTTGATTTTACACATTTTGGCTCTCATTCTCTAGCGTTACTTTAATTTTACTGAAGGACATAAGACTTAAATGCCAATATTTATTGGTATTTTTTATTATTATTATTATTATTTATTCTTTCTTGTAT
>WMED01027539.1:0-10606 GCA_019650415.1 Pipa parva | reverse complement strand
ATAACTTCCCTCACACAGCACACCGCTATACCTATTACAGCATCAATTTGTGTGCATGTGCACAGTTAATTGGGCTATTCAGCATGTGACTGAGTCTATCGAAGGGGCAGATTCTGCAAGGTGTACTGCTCCAAATTCACCTGTTTGCCTGTGAATTGAGGCGTTTGATAGCAGGGCTCCAGTGTTGCGTAAGGCAACTATTCATTCAAAACTAACAATGGTGACTGTGACTAAATTATTCTACTATTAAACATAAACCAGGGACAAGGTGACATATAAAAATAACTATTTTTCACTTATATATAGTTAGTGGGATCTGATGAGACTGACGTCACTGCCCTTCACTGGAGGAATTCTCCTCACTTCGCATGACTTCTCATTATACTACAGTGTGACTGACTACGCCACACAATGCATGTGATGGCTTCTGACGCTGTCAGCTACTCCATAAATAAGAGGAAGTGAATTTGTGACTTCCTAATCATATTGATGCGAACAGACACGAAGTCACTATGCAAGGCCAATTCGGACTTAAATGAATAACCCTAAGACTTTAAAGGACTAGTAACAAGTACTAAGACTAGTATAGCACTTGTAAAACTGTTATCTATGAAACTGAATTCATGAATTGTATTGCTTTGTGCCTGTTATTTTAATTTTACCGATAGCAACCATGTTGTTAAACAGACCTCAATCAGTCTCATTGTTTTCTATGTTGCTTTAGATAATACATATTCAGGAAGCATGTCTGAAGCTAAATAACTAAGGAGGTTATTAACTAAAGTGAGAATTTGACTGTTTTATTCTCAAACAGCGGATTCCCATAGCAAATCTGCATATTGTTAAAGTTGTCACTGTGGCAATATTTGCATAGTAAAGTCGCTACTGCAACAATATTCTCATTATAAAGCTGCAACTGTGACAGTAGCAGTCTATTGCAACTGTCTTAAACTGGCTTATTCATACCTTTACGCAATAATTTTGACTTGAGCCAATAACCCTCTTAATATCATACTTTATAGACACAATTTAGAATTTTTGGAAGCACAGATTGAAAAAGTAGTAATTATAAATGCATTGCAATTGTGGTGTTTTCATTGTATATTGTGCATAAGGATTTTCTTTCTATTATCATATGCATGCTGCTTGCCCCCTTACTACTGCAATATAGTTAAACATTCTTTTTTTTTTGTCTCTAAGAAAATATAGGAATGTTGCTATAGAGATATCAAAGTTTCCTGGAACCACAAGGTGAACATATCTTTCTGAAAGTGGTAGCCAGGTATTAAAATAGCATTACTGAAGTCTTCTTTGAGCACACAGTAAAATGTTATCTATGACAAGTATTTGGAAGATATTAAAAAAAAGTTATCGTTTCCCTTTAATTATCATTCACTATCTACAGTATATAATCTTTACCTTGATAATGATAGACTGTGCGCTTGCATGCAAGTGCGCTGATTTAATTTCAGCAGGAACTGAAATCTACTGAGCACAGTCTTCTCTCCAATGTTCTGTATTACAAATACTAAACAAACCATGCAGTGCTGTATATTATACTCATATATAAAAGTGCTTTTTTTCTTTAAAAAAGTGTTTTTACTGGGCAGGATTCAAGCCCTCAAAGGGGAACCCTACATGACATTCTGTGTGCTGTGACTGAATCTGGGCGTCTAAACCCTAACAAAATCAAAACTGGCAAATAGGTGTGTGTGTGTAGGGGGCATGACATCACCATCACGTGACGTATCAGAAGTAGTCCTAGCCTCCTGTTGCACCACTCTATCCTGTCCTATCTGCCTAATGGATAGCCACAGCCATCAAACAGGTAGATAGGACCAGACGGAGGGGCATATTTGGAGTTACTTCTCTTGTTGCATCACACAATGGTGATGTCATGACATCTGTGGACATTTAAGTTCTGTGGATGCCCTTGCTGTCAAAAACAAGCCCTCAAGTAGCATTTGTGTATACCCCTATTAATTCAATATAGTTGAAAAATCTTTTTGAAGGTGCAAAATGCAGCACTTTACACATATGCACATACAATCACACACAGCTTTGGAGTTTTGATCCCCTTTTACTTTATAACAGTGATGCCCAACTTTTTTTGGCCTGGGGGCCATATAAATTTGCAACACACGTGTCAGGGGCCGCTTCAAAGTCGCGACTTTTAAAAGACATGACCAATTTTCAAGTTACAACTGCGATAATTTTCCATAGTAAAGTCACGACTGTGACAATATTTTCATTATAAAGATGTAACTGCGACAGGAACAGTCTATTGCGACTGCCTTTAGCTAGCGAATTCACACTTATACGCAACAATTTGGATTTCAGAATTCTGGCCACGGCACCACACCACAGACGCAGGTTGGGCATCACTGCTTTATAACATTCTTACACCCCACTGCACAATGTGTTATATACAAAACAATGTAATCATTCTCCACAATCCACCAGTAATAGGTTATTTTGATACATTGTTACTGGCTTTGCCCTTAGTGATATTTTGTTGCTTATTTGGCTTTTTACACACCGTTAGTTTAATTTGCCACTATTTTAACTATAAGGAGATGCTTTAGTCATTCTCTGTTTCTATCTTGTATCAGATTTCTATTAATATTACCATGAACCAGTTTATATTAATAACTGCTAAGTCTTATGGAGATTTGAATTATTTTCACCAAATGTGAAAAAATTTTAACTTTTCTTATATTGGGAGTGTGGGCTTTTGGCAGATTAATCGAAATCTGAGCTGCTTATCGCTAATTCTTTTAGAATCGTGGTTTTGGATATGGGCTTCTAATACCATTGTATTCATTTCTTGCTTTTTATGGATAAAACAGTTTGCTTTTTATGTTAAAAATAGACTAAATATTAACGCATGGAATCTTTATCAATGTATGTGATGCTAGTTTTCTTTAATTCGATTATTTAACAATGTGTTTACAGTAAGCTTTGATTGATTTTTACTTTTTCCTTCTATCTGTCATTAAAACCAATTAGCGTTGACTTAAGCAAGCAGATGGCAGTTAAAATGTCAGCAGAGAAGTAGAGAATGAAAAAGTTAATTTAAAACCACAATATATGAGTAATGAACATTCACTGGATATTTTCTAAGATGACCTCTATTTCCAGGATTGCTACAGGTTAATTGGAAGTTGCAGCGCATAGCAGAATAAGTATTTATTGTAATAAAAAATATCTAAATTCAGTAAATATGTATGTTTGTGTGTGCGGGGGTCTGAACAGCAGGGTTGAAATGATCCACTAATGGGCCTTGACAATTCTTGGCTCCGCCTTCTTTCTGAATTGCAGCACACTGCAGCAGAGTGCAATGTGATAGTAACCTTGTTTGCTAAACCTGATGGAGGGGGGTTGAGCAAGACCAAATGCAGGTACAGTAGAAGTTACAAGAAAAATAGATTGAAAGATACTTTTTAAAAAAATAATGTTTAGTTTTTACTTTTTCCTGCCTCATGAAAAATTGGTTTGTCTGATGTTATTTTTAATTTGCTGTGGGGAGGGAACACAAGGAAGAGGAGAGCAAGGGTTAGGATGTAGTGAGTAAAAGACTAAAGTCCTCTGTTCCCTTTATTAATGGCAGCTGGGGCAGTGGTGAGAGACAGCGACTAGTAACTAGTAGATCTCAAGAACATAGTGAGCTATAGGATCAGAAAATATTTTTCTAAATAATAAAATTCTTTAAGCACATAGCCTAAATTAAGAGTAAATTTTACATGGCACACAAACACAGAAAAGTAGAAGCAATAACTAAAATAGTCTAGATATAATCACTCATGCACAGATTTGTAACATAAGAGCACTAAAAAGCTATAACTAGGTCAAAACACTGGTACCATTAACATTTTACGAATACACCGAATAGGATGGAGTGCTTTTCATAAGCTTCAGAGACATTTCAGCCAAAAGCAGAGCTCCTAAAAATTATCTACTATGTGAAATATAGAACAGAATGTGGTCTAACAGCTAATAATGAGAATTTATCATCTCTCCAATTTGTGTAATTCCAGTACACAGTAAAGAGTAATAAAAAAAAAAGGGAGGGCTCCTCCCCCATATACACATCACCCCCAGATATAACTGAAATCTAAGCGAGGAGACAGAGTCAATATTAAGGGGGGAATTCACCATTGTGCGAAGTGAGCTCCAAATCCTTTGGCTCACTTCGCACAGATTGTTATGTGCTCGAGCGAGCTCTTTAAAGGGATTCCAGTCTCGGCGAGACCACTCAAGTAAAGTAACTGTATTGACACCGGTGCAATAATACTTTACTCTGTAATGGATCTGGGATAGTAACTGGAGCTTTTTTAACACTACTATAATAATACTTCACTCTAATAACAGTGCGGTTATAACTTGCATTTTATCATGGTGCTATGGAAGTAACGGGGAACAATTCAGTGGTGCTATCAAGCACTAATCAATATGGTACATTATTAGAAACTGAGTCACAGTATAATGTTTTGATAAGATTGGTGAAGCCTTAGGCTCTGAGGCTTTTTTTTTCTTTGGTGCGTCCATGTATATATCACTGTGCACAAGTATATCCCATATGAGACCAGGTCAGTGGTTTATACTACTGAATTTTCTGTTGTTTTATTTGTGTGTTTAGTGCTTGCATCCAAAAAGACCAGGAATAAACTAAAGAAACAAGAAACAACATTTCCTGTCACCTATTCACAATGATTCACTCTGCAAACTCCTGTCCCTTCCTGTTTTCTGCTGCCTCCTTTTATATACACGCTCCATCAAGAATGTTTGCATCTGCTCCTGCTGTTCCTGCTGAGAAGAGTCCATTCAAGCATAGTGGAGAATCTATGCAAACAGATAATGTAAAAGCAGCTCTTCTATCACCCATCTGGCCAGTAACTCTACCCATATATCTTCAGTGTGTTCATGAATGCAAGTTCCAAATGACAGGAATCTTACAACATATCATATACCCACATACTGAGATTCATGCTTTAACACCAGCAGTCAAGGCACAGGGTTCTTGAACATTTCAACAGATGGTAAAGAAGTAGTGATTAGAGGCTCTTATGTGAAAGGGTAAATAAATATCATTAATATTGAGTGAGGGAATATCAAGTGAATACGGCAGGTGAGCTCTTGTCATTTTCTAAGGTTTTCATTTAATAAAACATCAAGATGAGATATAAATCCAATGAAATTACAACACTGTTTATCCAACTAAGGTATGACTCTTCTTAAATTAGTCCATAGTAGAAATGAATTGCCACTAACTGAATAGGAACCACATAAAAGGTTCCAAGTTGGAGACAAACCTCATAGAAATTCAAAATTTCAAACAAATTCAAAAGAATGAAAAATAAAAATAAATACTGCAAGTCTGTATTAGAAACACAGTTCAAAATTGTATCTTCGCCCTCATCATGTTGCACTGGTACCATTGTAGCTTTACATTTCACAGGGTGAAGATGTGAGGCTGCTTGGTGTGGGGAAATGCACTTTAAGAAACAATGACCTTCTTTTCAAGGCAACAAACAGACCGACAGGGAGAAGTTTAGGGAGAGTTTAAAATTGGCAGGGATAGTTTATGCAGGTCTGATCTCTGCCCTGCAACTGAATTAATTACACCAGCCGGGTCATGGGTAACAGTTAGGAAAAGCTTCAGGATAAGCAGGGAGAAACACTTTTTAACTGAGCTCTGCAAAAACAAACCCTTGAACCAAGTGTCCTTTTTAGAGCAGATTAAGGATAGTTCTCCATATAAGCATGGCAAGTTAGCATTGATGTGTCACAAAGGGCTAAACCTTTTTTCTTTTGGGTGATTTTTTTTTTTTTTAAATAATAAACAAAGTACAATTGTTCAGAAAATGGGGTGAAACCTATCAAGCTGTTAAGCTGTTCTGCAAGGATGAAGTTGTCAGTTTTCTGGTTATAAAGTAAAATTGTTTAAGTTAGGAGAATGCTTGTTTCATGTCCTAGGGGCCACTTAGGGACACAAGTTAAAAGGCAGGACAAGCTTGCAATGCCATGTCCCGCAGGGGAAGACTTTGTATGTTCTTTCTTTTGGAAGGTTTTGCTTTCTTTTTTTTTTAATTATTTTTTTATTTAAAAAACCTGTTAGAAAATCAAATTGCCCAAGAAGCAACCCATAAAGTAGCTTCCTTACGCATGTCACGTTGACTTCAACAGAGCCAAGGTCGTTTGTCATCTATATTTTTGTATAAAGAAATGATTCACATAAGGATAACACTTATTCTAAGTCCTTTTAATTTAAATTAAATCACAGTGTTCATAAAGGTGTTGAAAGCCTTCAAATTCCTTTTGCATATGCACATAAAGCTCTGCAAAGCTGCAACCATTCTTGCTGATAGAATTGCGCAACTGAAACATGAACCACCTGATCAAGATAGATTTGTTCAAATTCTGAACCTTTGCTCTGGACTGAGGCAAATTTTTAGACTAACAAGAAAATATAATGGAAGCTGCAAACAATATATGGATATGAAATAAGACTGAATAAAGCCACTTTGCTTCAGACCTTTGTTGTATACTATCATCTATGTTTGTAATTATTTCCAAAGGAAAAATAAATGAGGTAAGTCTTTAAACTGATAGTTTAGAACTTTCCAAAAGATGGGGTTATTCATTAAAGTCTGAATTGTTGCTTATAGGTGTGAATTCGCCAGGTAAAGACAGTCGCGATAGGCTGTTACTGTCACAGTCGCGTCTTTATGATGAGATTATTGTTGCAGTCACGACTTTATTATGGGATAATTGTTGCGACTTTATTATGAGAAAATTGTCGCGACTTTACAATGGGGAAATTGTAGCAGATTTCCTATGGGAATCCGCTGTTTGCGAATTCGACAGTCAAATTCACACCCAATTTGCCCATTGTAAAGTTGCGACAATTTTTTAATGTTAAGATTGTGACAATTTTCCCATAATAAAGTCGCGACTGCGACAATATTCTCATTATAAAGACACGACTACCACAGTAGCAGCCTATTGCGACTGTCTATATCTGGCGAATTCGCACCCATACGCACAATTCGGAACTTAATTAATAACCCCCTGAATACCACGCCTACTAACTGCCACGTTCTGCAAATAATCCCTAAATTATGCAGTAAACTGATGTGTTCTGCCTGTGTGTTTCATAATCGCATGAAAGTGAAATCACAACTGTCAGTTTTAACATTTGAACATTAAAAATAGTTCTAAAATTTTACCTACGGTACATTCATGACTAGAAAATGGTGTCCTTCTGACTGAGCTGCTTATAGTCACACGCTTCTTGTGCCTCTAGAGAAATGTTAAAAATATCTTTTTATAGAAGAAAAAATAAGTTTTTGTCATTTTTGGATCAAGAATATGCAATTTGTCTCTATCAGCTTTTTTTTTTTTTTAATAAGGTAAGGTGATTCCTTCCTATTTAATAACCCACATATTAAAATAAATAATAATAATAAAATAAATAAAATATATCAAATAAATAAATAAAATCCTAAACATTTCTACAAAAAGAATATACAAAAAAAACCCCTACTTATTAGATATTTAACCACAAGTTTAAAAATATCTTATGAATGCTTTTTGGGACAAATATGTACCTACTCCCAGGAAGGATAACATGAACAAGATTAATATATATGTTTTTTTTTAAATACCAACATTTCTATCATGTCACAAAGAAAGAAATGTAACTAAGAAACAAGTTGTAGTAAAACTTCAAAGCCTATTACTCTAGCTGATGGTCAAGCAAATATTAACATCTGAAGTAAGGTGAGAAAGTTCATGTCCACTGAAAGGTTTGCCTTGTGGTGTGGTAAGCAATCTATCAGCATTAGCATTATAGCAATGAGGCATGTCAATACTATTAGAAAACAAGACACATCATTAGATCCCTTATATTAAGTGGACCTAAGGGCCATTTGTCAATGTTCTGAAGACTAAAAATAAATCACCAACATCCGTTTTTAAGGTTTTGTTCTATGTTTATTTTTTTTCCATTGTTGACATGTTAAATATGAAGCCCCTTTCCTGGATTTGCTCCCTAAATGTTTATTACACATTCTACAGTGGCATTGAAAAACTAAATTTATCTAGGTATGCTTGCTTTCATATTCTCCATATCGTTATAAATGATCCACAGAAATATTCTACACTTTTCCTGTTGTGTATATATTCTTCTATATCCTTCAGCATCACTAATGAATAATTTCTATTTCAATGAATATGTAATGAATTGTCTAGAATGTCTGTATTTCACTTAAAAATACTTTGTTTAAAATAAATTTATTGAATAATATTACATTTATCAATAGGGACAATTGTATACAGTGGTCTAGTAATCCATAGCAACCTATCAGAGGTTGTCCGCCCTAATGAAGGATGTCAGGTTCTTCAATTACATACATATACTACAATCCTATCAGATGTGTGAGAAATAGCTACTGTATGTTAATTTGAAATACCGATTATATTTTACCCTTTCATAAATGAAATAAGTGAGAAAATGATACAGAACATTACTTATGTTAATTTCCCTTTAAAGGATCAGCAAGCAACAATGATTAAAATAGGTTAAGATACTATAACAATATTTAAAACTATTATCTACTGCCTTCAGCTCCCAAAATCATCTGGTTAAGATACCCACATTATAAGCACTCATAAACAAAAACTCTGCTCAAAACTTGTTCAGTCTGTACAAGCTTCTGTTTCTACCAAAGAGTAGGATGCCTATCTGCAGCCCTCCAGGGTCTAATCCTTTCCTACTTCTTATTACATGATGAAGGGACTTTCTAAATGGCAGCCAGGTGTCCGTTTACTGCAACCTCTGGCAAAGTCTACCCAACAACTATTTACAAGCTAGGGTATGTTTGGAGGTAGGCGGGACTGCATAATCTGTACAGGCAGTGCAGGGTGGATCCTTCCATTGGCAGGCTATAGAACTCCTCTGTATCCCAGAAGTTCAAAGAAGAACCTGTGCTCTGCTGAACAATGCCTTATAAAGCCTCAAGGGATAGAATTAACATTAATTAATTTATCTTCTTAAAACATATTTAGAACAGTAGTCAGTGTAAACATTCATTTTATGTACTGATTAAATTATTGTAGTTTATTTCATAAACATGGCAGAATTAGGAGGAAATAGTAACTGTAGAAAGAACTATTTTGTATTTTAACATGTAAATATGGGGTGTTTTGTAGAGTTTCATCACCCCACATATCTTACATTCCAAGCATGGAAGCCAAGTAAAGCATGCCCAGAGTTCTGATGTGGATGATAAGGCGTGTAATTGCTGCAAGGCCTATGCATATCAAAAAAGAGAGAGATCTGATCTGTTTGCTCTTTATCTATTTTACTTTAGGGAGACAAAATAACTATATTGTCCAAGGCAATAAAACATTATCAGGGTTTGTAGGGCAATTACATTTTATTTGCACCCATTTGAGCCCTAAGGTACAGATTAAATGATATTTACTCAGCTGCAGAAAGCAAATCAGAATGCGTTTCACAAACTGTTTTTGTTAAAAAGACACCTGTTGTCTTTCTATTTCAAGAATATTATAGGTAGATGCACACTGAGGAAATCGGAGAAAATCAAGGTGAACAATACTGATGTCCTGTACGCGCATTAAAGGGATTCCCGTCTCGGCGGGACCAATGAGTTGCCTCGCCGAGACGGGAATCCCTTTAATGCGCATGCTGATGTCCGCGTACAGGACATCAGCATGCGCATACTACTATTAGCGAAGTGAGCCGAACGCATCGTAGCTCATTTCGCTGCTTGATGAATTACCCCCTTAGTGAGGTAGCACATTTTATGTAGAACATGAGAGACCTCACCTCTTCCACAGATGGCAGCTGGGTTAATAAACTTAAACCAAAAGTATGATCTGTTCTTTTAACATTTTTTTAAAGCTGTGTGATAGTAATAAAGATTTGTAATTAGATTGTAACATATACAGGACTGTAGCTATATTACTTGGTCAATAGATTTCAGGGGAACAAACTATGGCGGTTATTTACTAAAGTGAATTTGCCAGCTAAAGACAGTCGCAATAGACTGCTACTGTCGCAGTCATGTCTTTATAATAAGAATGTTGTTGCAATCAAGACTTTACTATAAAAAATTGTCACAGTTACAACTCTAAAAACTGTCGTGGTTTTGCTATGGGAATCTGCTGTCTGAGAATTTGACAGTCGAATACACACCAGTTTCATATTAAGTTATTTTTACAGTATACAGTGAAATTCTGTATAAACACTGAACCTGCTGTTTTAGGCTGCTTTTCTCCTGTTTCTCAGTCTCTCAGAGCTGCCTTGCACTAAGTTTCCAGTAGAAAGTGAAAGTAAACTTTAACTGGTTTCAGGAGGGGGGAGCATGCTCAGTTAGTGAGTATAGCTCTTGACTGGGGGGAGGGGCTAGGATTAGCTGCAAACCTCTTCTCCAAGTGCTTGTTTTTTCTTCAGTTGCTATTATTATTCTGCACAATCGCTAAACCTAAACCTGTTATTTTATCACTTGTTGTACTTAATATTAAGGCCCTCATTCACCATAGTGCGAAGTGAGCCGCGAAGCGTTCGGCTCACTTCGCA
>WMED01027538.1:0-10607 GCA_019650415.1 Pipa parva | reverse complement strand
GTGTTAAAATAACAATAATAAAAGACTCACAAACTAAATGATGTGATGCAAACTGAAAACGAAAAGTGATCAGATATAAAAATATCATAGTTACTGATATGTCTTTTTCTCTCAAATGAATAAGAGTCTTGCTTTTGACACATGGATTTTGAAGGACTGTTTTTTTCTGATAAAGAGATTTATATAGTTTGAAGGCCACATTTTCCACAGTCGTGCTCATTTTCCTATTGAAATGATTGGTTGTGATGTTGCACCATATAAACCAAATACCTCATCAATTTTGTATATATTTGTACATTAACAATTTTAACTCTAACTATAAAAGCTCTTAACAGTTGTAGAATCGGGAAATGTACTTGGAAAAAAACAAAAACAAGCAATGTCTAATGAAATAACTAGTGAAATGGGCAAGATGAATGGACAGATACATAGACATGAAGCAATTAAAGCTGTACATATATATTTATTATTACATATAGTTTTGTTTTTACAGGACAAAAAAATACTAAATTTGTATTACTCAAAATAATTGAAAAAAGTAAATTAATCATAAACATAAAAATTTACAGAGGTCTAGTAACCCATAGCAACCAATCATCAGTAAGCATTCACTAGTATATGGAAGCTTATAATGAAATACAAACTGTAATCAGTTGCTATAAGTTACTAGATCTTTTGAACAATTGCCACTGTTGTTGAATTGCCACTGTTAGATGGTATTGGAAGCCTAGATGTCTGTAGCTACAGCACTTCCTCTTTCATACTGCAGACTTATGGGACTTACTTGTTTAGACTGCTTACGTGCAAGGACATCATTGTTTTCTAGGACACTTACACTGACATGGGAAACTCATGTCAGTCTGGTTGGAAGTCATTTTCCATTGTCCCTCTTCCTTATTTTTCTTCTAAAATTTTATCTACCTGACTGAATAAAATCACATTAAACTTATTTACACTCCCACAATATGCTTTTTATATTTTATACTTACATCCAATTAGCAATCTGTTTATTGTATATTTTGAGGACATTCACAGTCATTATTTCTAAGTGGGGTATAAACCCTTGGCCCGGAGCCTCATTGACTAAAGTCCAGATAGTTGTATAGAGCTATGAATTTGCATTTATTTTCCACTTCCCCATGTTTGCTTATTGATCAAATTGAAGTGGCAAATATGCAACCAACTCGAGCGACTTACTTAGCTCTTTGCATCATTTTGTGTTCGCGTGCACAGGTGCTTCTACTATTGACTAAAATGCAGAGTGTGTTGAAGGTGTGAAAACGACTAGGTGAACTGCTCTGCACTCCTAGGTGAACTGCTCTGCACTCGCCTCTTTGACTTCTTCACTTCAGACTGGTGAATTGGGGGGTTGATAGCAGGGCTACAGTATTGTGTAAGCCAATTATTCATTCAAAAGTGACAATGCTGACAACGACTAAATGGCAACTTGACCTAGAAATAGATAGAAATAGATAGAATATTCACACAATACAGTTAGCGGGCTATAGTAAGACTGACGTGACTGCCCTTCACTTGCAAATTCGCCTCACTCCGCATGACTTCTCATCATATTTCCATCTGACTGACTACGCCACACTAGGCATGTGATAGAGTTTACTTCTGTCCACCTGTTCGACAAGTGTTTTCACAGCTAAGTTAATGGTGAGAAGTAAATTCTTGTCTATTTTAGCAATGCGACTTGAATTTTAGTGAAGTGAATTTGACAGGTTAAGTTGTACTTTAGTCAATGAGGCTCCTTAAGTCTTGCAGTACTTTTATTTACCCTTTTATATTTATAATACAGCTCCCTCACCTACCCTATATCCATATTAAACCTATGTATTATTAGCTCTTATGTTCCTAAAGAGGTATCATTATAAAATAAAAGATCTGTTTCTATATTAAATGCAGTGTGTAAAGAATAAAGATGTATTTCAATTCTGTAAAGCACTTTTTTGTTTTGCATAAAGAATGATTGGTTTGCTTCTTCTTTAGAGATGGTTTATACTGTTAACTTTTGTGCATCTGAAATATTGCTTTAAAAAGTTGTTGATGTTAATTATCATTCATTAATATGGAATAGTTTGCACTTGCAACGGCAACTGCAACACTTGCTGCAGTGGAATGTGACTGCTACTTTCATGCAACACATCAAGTATTTGCAACTTTTAAAATGCCTTTGGATTTAATGGAGGCAAAGAAAGAAATTTATAAAGATCATTTTGACCTTTTCAGTTCATTTTGATGTTTCGATCAGTTGAAACCAGAACACTTTGTAGAGTTTACAATGAGTTTGCCCTTCCATTTCATATTGATATCGACATTCTTTTTCTACAGGAAAATTAATCTGAATGTGGCTAAGTCACAGAACCAGCTCCATATAGAATAATGGGTTTTTGCCTACCTAGACCAGATGAATAGTTTTGGCAAAAGAAATATTAAATGTACAGCTTTATAAATTGGTGAAAACTTTGATATTGATATTTTGCTTTTATTTCATCGGTGTTAACAGGTCACAAAAACTTTTCATCTTTTAAAAATATCCCTCTTAAAGTCAGTTTTATAGTTGCAGCTACTGAGAATTGCAACAAATTTCAATTTGCATTTTACTACAAATTGTAGCAGTGATTTTAGTTTAGTTGCCATTGTAAACAAGCCCTTAGCCAAACAGTAGTTTTATTCTCCTTTGTGACCTTGATATGGGATATCTTTATAACAGATACTGTATATCCAAATAGCCAAAGGAAAAGGTACTTACAAAGGTCATAGCAATGGCTTGAAATGTACAGAAACACTTGCAATGTCTTTTTAGATTCATCATAATCAAGTTAGCTTTTCATATTACAGTTTTTTTGTGGAATTTGAAAAAAAAAATTCTCAGATCATGTTCTAATAATACGGCTTATCATTTTAAACTGACTGATGAATTTTATATCTTGTAGATACTCCAGATGGTTCTATAAAATTAGCCTGTTTGACATGGGTACTTATCTCTCCACTTACTCCAAATAGTTTATATATAGAGATGAACATTTTTATCACAAATGTAAAAACATTTTTGGTCATTGGGTATCTCGATATGCAACTTGCAGGTATTTTTTTATTGGAGATATGCATCTTGTGACAAATATGTTGACGCTCCTCAATTGCAGATGACAATTCTGTTTTCACTAAATACAAAAATATGTTTTTAGAAGATTAATACAGAAGGGCTTTACACTTCCACACTCATATTAAGGGGGGAATTCAGGATAGTCCAAAGTGAGGTGTGGAGTGTTCGCCTCACTTCGGACTGAATGATCTGCGCTCGCTGATGTCCTGCACACAGACATCAGCGAGCGCATTAAAGGGATTCCAGTCTTGGCGAGACAACTCTTTTGCTCTTGCCGAGACTGGAATCCCTTTAATGCACTCGCTGATGTCCGCGTGCAGGACATCAGCGAGCGCATAATACCATTTGCGAAGTGAGCCGAAGGATTCAGAGCTCACTTCGCTGAATGGTGAATTCCCCCGCCAGCAAATTCAAATAAGTAAGGTACATGTTGGCTGAAAGAATACCAGATGCTATTGAAAATAATCTATTTTTCTGTCAGTAGTCTCTATTACTGAGTCATAATGAGACATCTATTATCACACTAGCTTATACTGGGTTTGGTATCTATGTAGGTATTTAAGAACAGGTGCAGAGTGGATCAGCTGACCCAGATGACATTTGAAAGTGAAATGTGCATCGGTAGGCTGTGGGGCCAGTGTGTTTCCCAAGTGCCAATAAACCTTTGGATCTCATTTACTTTAGGAGCAGCGTCTAATGGGGATAGCTGGAATAATGCATCTGACAGTGGCAGCCTTACTGAAGATATCATGTGGCCTATGTGGTATTGGGTAAAGGGAGGAATTGTTTTCTCCATGGGGACATCCATAAGTGCCTGGTGATTTTTTAGCTCATGTGCACTGGATTAAAGTATACCTGCAGTGAATTATTCCCAGTGCCATTTTCGACTGTGGAACAGGGTCTGCCTTTGTTAACTATCGCCACCTATATTAATTACGCTCACCCTATGGGATCCTTTGTTTCATCAAAGTGCTTATGAATTATCAAGGACAGATACATCCTTTGGCATTGTGTTATATTCTAGATCAATGGTACATTGTGTGTTTGCTACTTCGAAGATTTGATTGATTGATTGATTGATTGATCTAAATACAAAGTATCTTTACTGGACTGCATTCCATTGAGATTTTAGTTATTTTGTCAATTTTTTATTTTTGGAACAGGTGCCTTGCTATATCAGCTCTGAAATAATATATATCGAGCAGTTAACCTTTTCTTCCCATGTCATATATTTATTACCTGCTCAGGATGTAGTTTTTAATTTGTGAATTGACTCTATCTTCATACAGTAGTATATACTAAGTCTATGGTCTCCAGACTAAGGTTGCAACCCCAGAAATATTGTGTATTCCACTGTCTGCAATAAATGGGGGTCCCCTTGTTATGTAGCTGAGCCACTGTCTCTGTTGCTTATACTTGTCTAAAGGCTTACACTAGATGACTAGCTTGTGAGCACCTGGGAATCTGAGGATAGAGTTACCTGGATCAATCACATTTTTGTAAAGCATCATAAAGTAAAGATTGCTAATACACTTTTACAAAAATATGCATACATACAAAGTATATTTCCAATATGGACTAACTGATCTGACCAAATGTGCCATTCACAGCAATACCAGACTTGTAGACTAACTGACCCTAGCAAACAGATTACTTATACAGAGACATTGAATAGTTATGTAAAACATCGCCTTGAGTTACAGGAAAAATAAATATAGTTGCTAAATATGGGACAAAAATATTGCCTCCTTCTCTGCTCAGTATTATGGGTTATGAAACTCAGTAAAAAAAAAAAAAAAAGCAATCAAATTAAAGTTTATGAAAAAGCAGATAGCTCTTCACTATAATTATTTATTAATAGTCACAGATAAGAAAAGTAAGGATTTTACTTTGCACTGCCTTAGCTCTGAATTCATTTAAACCTAATGGAAAATCACTGTTCATATGATCTTAATGTATTTCTACAATCAAGCTTTCTTAAATAAGAAAAAAGTTAAGTGTAATGGTGATCCCATATGAAGTAATCAACAGCTGATGTGGTCACCAGCCTGTTGGCTGATTGAAGTATGTGCAATTACACATAATTAGCCATTTTACCCAATGGTTGAACGATTATTGAGCATAAAATGAGAACAGTGGGCATTTCCTGGTCACCACATGCACATCCATCCTGGTAAAGGTAAAGATATCTTATCCTGCTAGATTTTCTCTTCTGAACTATTTGAAACGTGTTTGTTCTGATTTAATACTCACACGGGCCAACAATCAAACAATGGTCTTTTAATTGAAATGGACCAAACTGGATGACCAAATCAGCCCATCTGAGAATACCTTCAAAAAGTAAAAAAAAAAAAATAGTCGTATGTGCAGTTTATTTACACAACTTATAGGGAATGATTTCTTCAACTGAACCTTTAATCTTCATATTAAAAACAATTACAGACAACAAAAGCCATTTTAAATATTATGATTTTGTTAGGTAAAAATGTAACTAAAAAGAAGACTAATTCCAGTAGCATAGTATTCCATGTTATGATTTACAAAGGCAGTATAATAAAGTTCTAAAACTCAATCACCCTATAATTGCTTGCTATTATAAATAAAACATGTTCATTTTATCTATTGATTTCTAGAAAATGTTCCAAACAACAGACGGATACAATTCGTTTGCTTTATAGAATTTTTATTTTGCAAGGGTCTCATTCATTACCTGTAAATATCAACATTTTTATATAATGAATAACATAATTGAGGGGGGTATATAATTGTTTTTGAATTGGGAGTTGTTGTACAACAGTTAGTAATACAATTATGTACAAATTCATTTTTGGAGACAATGACTACTATATTTCCCAGACTAAATTATGGGAACAATCACATGTTTACTGCACCTTTATATAACATAGTGGCAGAAAGAAATTGTTGAACTTCTCTAATACTCTGGACTGGAATAGGCCAATGTTGTCAATTAATGAATAAAAATATCCTTTAAAATTTGGAAAACAAGTTTGTTAACTTTGTTGTGAGAAGTACTTACCAATCCAATAGTGTCTTTATAATCAAAAGGATAATATGAATTATCAGGAATTTTTGAGTGATGTACAGTGATACAATTGCTTATTAGGTTTACAACATGATAAAAAATATAATCACATGGATTGCTTTGTACAGCAAGATAGGGAAGTGGCGAGTGACTTTGGACCAAATGTTTGGGTTTTCCAGAATAAGTCTTTTTGAGGTATGTTAATGAGGTCTACAGGTGTAAAAAAGACAAGTATTGCAAGGCATGGCAATGCCTTTTTTATTGGACTAATAGTCAGTTTAGATTTCAAGAGGTCTGTCCTCCCTTTATCAAGTTTCAAGCAATATTAAATTAGGGAATTAATACTGAGCTACAAAGAGATGCACACACTCAAAGAGAACATCTACAAGCATAAACAAACCAATGGAGCTCACAGCAATTAGGTGTCATATGCAGTGAGCGCTAAGGATAAGTTAGAGCCTGCGTGATCAAAGGGTGTTAAGTGGGTGGTAGAATTTGATGTTTCGGAGACAATCACAGTTTTCAACCAAACAGAAATAGATTGATAATTTACCAATAAAGTTTTGGTAGTGATATTAAAAAAAAAAAACAAGATTCACATTGACTCCTGTATTTTTGTGTTATTTCTTTCCTGGGTATTTTTCTAAGTTCTCTTTCAGTATTTTGAATTTAAGATTGTCTGCCGAGTGATTTTTCAGGTTAATATTGATTCCAACTGGGGGTTTGCTTGATAAAGTTCCTAGTGGGAAACTGAAATATTGCAATAAATCCATGTAGATTAGGTTTTCAGAAAATCCGGTATTTGTACCTATGTTTTTATTTTTATTTAAGGCTGTTTTTTTTTTTTTTTTTTAATAAAGCAGGTTTGATCTTATCAACATATCCTAAAAATAACACTACACAGTTTGTCTACAGATTTTTTAAATATTCTCTCTTAATTAAAAATATTTATATGGTGCTGTTCTTATGCACAGCTCCCATGACATCATTCTGTTTACATGTCACATGTTCTATTTGAATCAGCTTTTGGAAACATACAGTATATATAAGAAATACTTGAAATAACCAGTCTGATGCTTTCATCAAATCTGAAAAAGGGGGGACCTTTATCAAGCACATCTGCCACCTGAAATGTTTTACAAACCCTTTGAGTGTCAGTTACACATGAGAAAATAGCTACCAATGCCAATGTTTGGCACCTTTCTTATTTTGACATTTTGATTTTGGTAAGATTGTTAGAAAATGAGAACTTCATTGAAAAATTCATTTTTATATATGAGAGAATAAAATGAAAAATACATTTGAAATGTAGTGTACTATGCTTCTTCACAAGTATGACTCTCTGGTTTAATTATAAAGTTGAAGGTTTAAAGTGATTGTAAAACATTTTCTATTGAAAGTATGTTGTTGTAGCTCAATGTTTATGTCAAAATGAAGTTCAACAAATGCTCATTAGGAAGCTATGGAGCTTGTATGTTCATCTTTGCATATTAATGAACAATGCCTATTAACATTTATTACTTTTGCATATCCTCAAGAAGGGAACATTGAAATTAGAAGCTGGGCAATATAAATGTCAATGGAATTTATGTCTGATGCACAACTATTTTCCAGCTGTGTGGTTGCTTAACATTCCCATTTAGTCATCTATTGACATGTGCTTGACAAGTGCTTAAATACATAAAGCAGTTGAAGTTATGATTCTAGCAAAATGAATTTCAAATCGAAGTGTAACATATAGTAGTTGTTACTTCTTTTAACTAATACAGGAATGACAGGAGGGCAGATAAACATTTATTAGAGTGTCAGTTACTGCATTATGCTCATATTGCTGTATGCTGTCCATGTGAGGAGAATGCTAATGTAAGGATCTATATTTGGAATTTCATTAGAGAACATTTATATACTCCATGCTTTGCTCATCCTGCCAGGTGAAAGCATTTCTAGTTAGTAGGCAACAAGACCTTTTCCACGGCTCCTCCAATCCCCACCTCATGCACCTTCTGTAACATGGCTGTCCACGGTTCCTATAGTCCCCACTGCATGTCCCTGCTGTAATAGCAAGTGCTGCTGTATTACAACACTTGAGCTTCAGATGTTCCTGACATTTCTTGTGTTGGGCTTCAATTAATACTACTGATCCTCTAGTTTCTGCATTATCTCAGCATTCTGTCTCTATTTTGTGTGCTCCAGTGATTAGAGTTCTGATCTCCCATGTTTGAGCATAGCAGTTCTTCACTTTAACTCTCCAGTAGTTCTGTGTTTGAACTTCTGTTCTCCAGCAGTCCTGCATTGCAGTTCAGTTGTTCCAGCTCTTCTGTGTTCAATGTGGTATAGTTCATCCTGCCAGCTAGAATAGGAAGTTAACCTATGAGCCATGACCTGCAAAGTCCATACCTCCTCATGAAGGTTTAAGAGTGAAGACTGGTAACCCCTTAGATTTGCAGACTGGGATTAACCATCCCTAACCCCACTGTAGTGAAAGGATCCATCTTCTCATGTCTTTCACAGACTTCTCGTTTGTTATTCAAATTTTCCTCACACCGATAGGGTGTAACAGAACACATTGACATACACTGATAGTATACACTCCAGAATCTTAAGGTTATTAAGTATGTTGTGTAGAAAATTTGGTAACATATATACAAAAAGAGTTCAAAAAGTCAGCATGAAAACAATAGACCTGTAAGTTTTACTTTTATTTTGGGTATATGTTTGAAGGCTTTCTAAGAGGTGATATTCTGTAGTATTTCATTGCAAACAAATCTAGAACTCAATATCATCATGAGTTTATGAAGAATCAATCATGTCAAATGATCTAATTAGCTTCTATGAAGAGGTCAGTTCTAGTATTTACTGGAGGGAGTCAATGGATGTTATATACCTTGATTTTTCCAAGCATTTAATGTCATGCCACATAAAAGGCTGGCACATAAAATGTGTGTAAGTGGGTTAGTAACTAGCTGAGTAGTAGAAAACAGAGTGTGTTTATTAATGGTTCATACTCATATTGGGTTACTGTCACTATGGGCCAGTTCTGGGCCCTTTTCTCTTCAATTTACTCCTTAATAGCCTTGTTGAGAAATAATAAAATGGAAATGTTTTCAGATGGTATTAATCTGTGTAAAATAATTAACACAAAGGCAGACAGTATTCTATTACAAATGATCTGGATAAGTTGGAGGTTTGGGAATATAAATGGCAAATAAGATTTAATACAAATGTAAGGTTATGCATTTTGGAAGAAAAGATGTGTGTCAAGATGATTTACTAAATAGGAAACCACTGAGAATTATGGGAAATGTAGGCAATAGGCGGATACTGGTTTTACAGCTATATTGTGTAAAGAATGCATAAAATGTACTTTTAAAATGAATACATTTACTTTTTTGTTACAAGTAACAAAAAAAAGCCATTTCATAAAAAAAAAGTATTTTGTTTTAAAGGTAGAAAAAAAAAATCTAATTTCTTTGTTTTAAATTGATCTTTTATGTAGTGAATGCTCTTACAGGAGAAAACACCTCAAATGGATTTCAGCTAATTTAATATGTCAGGTATTCTCATTTTAAAGCACTTGTCTGGCTCATCCCATATTTGTTGCATTTGAGTTGTCAACAAAAAACAGGTCAAGAAGCAAAAGCTTCACTTTGCAGATGAAAGAAATCAGATTGTTGAGCTTTTAGACTTTGCTGCAATGATTGAGCAGTTAAGTGTACATCAGAGAGCAATGGAATTACTTTTAATGTGATTACATTCACCAGTCAGGAGAAGTTTGAATCTTTTAGGAATATGCATGTCTCCTAATTCTTTATTTATCAGTACATATTTTATACTTTCAGCATGTTCCAGAAGGACAAATATGAAATGTGAAGACAACACAAGATAAACCTTTTATAATGATCTCTTATAAAGCTATTATTTTCTCTCACCTGATTGACATGTTCAGTGTCTGTTGTATTACATACACCCAAAGCTTAACATAATGAAAAGGTTTTTATTCTGCCATTGAAATCTTCCCTAGCCTCAATTTATTTGTTTACTTTTCTATAAATTTGTCTTCCTCAAAATGAATGGTGATATCAATTACATGAGTCAAATTAGGGGAAACATCATATAAACAATACCCTTTGTGTTAATGAATGGATTTTAATTGTGTTGGTGTGTTAAAGTATTGTCAGTGATGCTTATGAGGAGGATGTCCATTATCCAATGACGCAATAGACTCTTTCATGCACCCTATCCAACTGCAAACTAACTGATGTTCTTATACAACAGACAGGTTTAAACAACAATGTATTTTTGTAAATTAATTTTTATATAAGTAATATTTGTTAACAAATAAAAAAGAAATGAAAACTACCATCCATGCCAGTTACCAGGCAATATGTACTGTAGGGGTCAGTTTTGGGTCCTCTTCTCTTCAACATATTTATAAATGACCTTGCCGAGGGA
>WMED01027537.1:0-10607 GCA_019650415.1 Pipa parva | reverse complement strand
CAGTGCAGCATGTCTAGGATCACACTTGCAAATAACTGACTAACAGTTCAGCATATAAATTCATTATTATACATGACTAGCATTGTCTGGGATTACTCTGACACACATGTCCGCTTATATTAAACAATATATAACAGTAATGAACTTAGTTTGAACAGTTTATAATGTTTGTCTAACTCTGGGAACTTGATCCCTTACCTGCAATAAAATGGAGGACAGTCTTACACACTGAGGGGAACTGGTGTAACTAATAAGGAAGTCCCCACCTGAAACAAAAACAATGGTTCCACCTACTGGTGCAGTGCATTAATGTTCCCAAAAGACATGCCTTATAAGGGAACAATAAATCAGTGTGTCCTCGCTAGTAACAGAAATGTATTTTATTCTCTGGTGAGTGCTGCAACATTTATATATCATACATATGTTATATAGCACCTGGATTTTATGCAGTGCTTTACAATTTTGCCACTTTAAGAATAGAGCTTCCCAGTACTTTGGTCAGTTAGGCTGCCCACTTCTTTTTAACATCAGTCTGTGTATCCTAATGATGCCACATGATCAGTTCCCTATATGGCTACTGCCATGTTGCAGAGTGGCAAAGCCATCCTCAGTGAAACACAGGCCGTGTCTATCTAAGACATTTCAAATAGCAATTAACATACATGGAAAAAATCTCCTTTAAAGAGTGGGGCATACAAAATATGGAGGTGGCCGGGCTGCAGTAAAATCTATTCAGTTCTTTATTACATGTATTTAATAAGCCCCACTCTTTTTAAGGTTAATGGCATGTATGGTTTTTGCTTCGTTTCCTAAGAAATGCACATGGAGCATTTGCTGAGCAGGTGGCTAAAAGGAGAAGGCAAACCAAGATAATCAACGCAATTATTCGGACTTTAGTTAATGAGGCCCTTAGTGTAGCCAATAAGGAATGCCACTTTGTCTTCCCTAAGATTCAGAAGCTTTAGATACAGAAGTTGTTCGTTCAATACAAATTGTAAAATGTATTATTGTTGCTTTATTGAACACTGTCTTGTCACATCACACATATCTCGTTCTAGCTGTCATAAGACATTTTGCTTTGCCAGGTGGGAATTTAAAACTGATGGCTTATAGGTTACCCCTGCCCTCAGCTTTGTGTGTTCTTAATGCTGATTACTGGGGCTAAAGGCCACTAAGCATCTGGATCAACAATGTTACCAGGTAGAATGAAAACAGACGCTATTAGTAAGGGCACTGGCAAGCAATGTTCTGTAAAAATTATGCATTTATTTACAATTCTGGGGAGTGATAACATCTCAATACAAATATGAGTGCAATCAGCTAGTAGATAAGAATACACAATCAATGAATATGATGCTTGTTTAAAAGAAAATATTTTTAAAAGTACAACTTGTGAATAAATGGCATGTGAATTTAAATTAGTACTTTTATGTTTGTGTGTTACTGGTTCTTTAAAACAGTACATGCTAATCCTTTTAATTTTATATGGACAGCTTTTCTGAAGATAATTTATGCAAATTGTCACCATAGATGTTACCTGTTTCTCCTTTTAAGGTGAACCAAAAGACTGTAGCATGTTTAGCAGACTGGTGTAAATTGCCAAAAATGGTGTAAATTACCAACAAAACATTGCTGTCCATGAAGAAATTACATGCTGGTAATTGTCACCCAAATATTAATGGCTAGCAACAGAGACTTCTTAGTGCATGCAGTAAACAATTGCAATAACAGTTATATTATAACTGCTAAAAAAATGCTGAAACAGAGCTCCTCAAAGGTCTATGAATAATTCTATGGGTGAAATTTATTAGACTCAGAATAGCCCAATTCATCTTTTCTGAGTTTAATCGGGGCAAACACTCGGAAGTTTCTCGAGTATGGCGAGATTTGTTTCTATTGATATTTACTGAGAGAAACTTTTTCTATTGAATATTTCCATGGAAAGTTAGCCATACTACACTAATGTAAAGTTAGCCATACTACACAAATGTAAAGTTAGACATACTACACTAATGGAAAGTTAGCCATACTACACTAATGTAAAGTTAGCCATACTACACTAATTTAAAGTTAGCCATATTACACTAATGGAAAGTTAGCCATACTACACTAATGGAAAGTTAGCCATACTACAGTAATGTAAAGTTAGCCATACTACACTAATGGAAAGTTAGCCATACTGCACTAATGGAAAGTTAGCCATACTACACTAATGGAAAGTTAGCCATACTACACTAATGGAAAGTTAGCCATACTACACTAATGGAAAGTTAGCCACACTACACTGATGTAAAGTTAGATATACTACATTAATGGAAAGTTAGCCATACTACACTAATATAAAGTTAGCCATACTACACTGATGTAAAGTTAGCCATACTACACTAATGGAAAGATAGGCATACTACACTAATGGAAAGGTAGCCATACTGCACTAATGGAAAGTTAGCCACACTACACTAATGGAAAGGTAGCCATACTACACTAATGGAAATGTAGCCATACTGCACTAATGGAAAGTTAGCCATACTGCACTAATGGAAAGTTAGCTATACTACACTAATGGAAAATATGGCTACCCTTTCCATGGATATATTCAATTAAAAAAAGTTTCTCTTGGCAAGTATAAATCTAAACAAATCTCACCATACTTACTGCAAGAAACTTCTGGGTGTTTGATTATTAAACTCAGAAAAGTGAAAACAAGCTTTTCTGAGTTTAATAAATTTCAACGGTCACTTTCTAGATGGCTAAACAAAGGAGTGTTTTCCTGAAAATAAAGTAAGCATTTAAGTTCTTTATGATATTACAGTATTAGTTTTAACATTCTCTTCCTTCTCTCTTGCTGTCCCTTATCTTTGGAATTCTATACCCCTCTACCTCTGCCAAGAGCAATCCATCAATATCTTCAAATCTAAATTAAAATCTTACCTCTTGGATCACTAGCACTGGTTTTCATGTCTATATTTTATCTTTAAGCAAATATTTATTCAAAATTTGTTATAATTTTTATTTATTTTCTTATTTAATTGACACCTATGGCCAAATCAACTGACACTTTATGCTACTGCACTAATTACCCTCCTATCAGTTTATGTAAGTCTTTTTCCTATTTAGATTGTAAGCTGTATGGGGGCAGGGACCTTCCTCCTCTTGTTTCAGTCATGGCCTGGCACTTAGAGTGATGTATTCTCTTGATTATATGCTTGTAATTTACTTCACTTGTTCTTTGTTATGCACTTCCCTTGTCTGTATTATAACTGTATTGTTGGATTGTACGGTGCTGTGTAAACTTGTGGCGCTTTATAAATAAAAATATACACACATACAGGTATGTTGTTAGGAATTTTGCTGTATGAATATAATTTTCTCTCTTAATTAAAATATGAACACCGCAGTTAATGCAAAGTTAATGCATCTAAATATAAAATCCAGAATGAATGATATAGTAAAAGTAACTGTAAAGGAAATAGACTTTTCTTTAGTTATGTAGTGAGTATAGTCATGGAAAAGTAGTACAATACTGAGCTTTAAGGACAAATAGAATTGGATTTTGTGCTACTTTATAGATGTGAGTTCCAAAAGTAAGTGCCTAGATTCTGGTTTGGATATGTTCTTATGCCTAAAACTGTCACCTTGATTATCTGGTAGAAGTAATCAGCCAAAGTATCTGCAGCTTTTAACATATGAAAAATGTTACAATGAGATGGGCTAAATTGGTTATGTCTGACAAGGATGAATGCTTGACATCCAGATTGAAAATTACATTTTTGACCTTTTCGCCCTCATTTTTCGCCCATTTCCAGCCCTTTGTCAGGTGAAAAAAGGGACAAATAAGTAAACTAAATCATTCTCGACTTTAGCGAATTTTGCCCTTAATGTCATCTTTGATTCTATCTGTAGGTTGTTGGTACCAATATGATTCAAAGCCTCTGAGTTCTGTTATAAGAGTTTTTGAGGCAAATGAAAGGAATTTTTGTTTCTCATTATGAATATGCTAAAACCTGAGGTAAATGCAGGGAATCCGGTCTAGCTGGAACAGGTTGTGGGCCTCACCGACTTGACAGCAGGCATCCTTCTCTAAATAGATGGAAAGCCCCAAAAGATAGTTGGTTACAGTTTAGATCAATATTCTAGTAAAGCAGACTAGCAGGCAATTGATGAATTATACAATAGCATGCATGAAACAATGTATACTGATCCATTGTATTTATTTTCTTATTTAATTGGCAGCTAATGAACTGACACTTTATGCTACTGCACTTGTTACCCTCCTATCTGTTTATGTAAGTCTTCCTCATATTTAGATTGTAAGCTCTATGGGGTAAGGACCTCCATCCTCTTGTTCCAATCATGGCCTCGCACTTAGAGTGTTGTAACTTGATTATATTCTTGTAATTCACCTAGTTTATTCTTTGTTAAGCACTTTTCCCTTCTCTGTATTATAACTGTATTGTTTGATTGTACAGTGCTGTGTAACCTAGTGGCACTTTATAAATATACTGTACATACATACATGTAGTACTGTGGCATGAAAGGCCCATTTCCGTTGGATTGCCAAACATCTGCTCATTCCATTGCTAGTAACTACTGCATGAATGTATTTGAGGAAATTCCTGTAAAGGGATGAAGAATGGATACTTTAGCAGATCTTCTTTTTGGTAAATAGAATCTTTGGAGTAAAACAGAGCTGCAGTTGCATGCTGGGTAGTAAATTAAGGAGATCATATTTATGCTGTCAAGCTTGATGACTGTTAGACTATGCCCCCTGACGTTTTTGTTAATTTCAATTGTCATTATGCTAAATTGACACTAACAGAAAGTTAATTCTATTATAAAAACATAACAGAATCCCACAATATAAATGACAGTAACAAATTAAAACTTGTTTGACCCACTGCAAGTAGATGAATGCATGTATATGGGATTTTGCCTCAAACTCATCCAGTGAATGATTTCTGTGTAGTAAATTCATAACTCTGGAAAAGTCATCCAAACTGCATTTCAGTGACCTGATACTGGGCCAGAGACATAATTATGTTTATGCTGAAATTTTCTGTAATGGGTTGAATATTCTGCAACTTCTCTTTAATTTTGTCATTGGAAAAGGCAGGCAGTTTGACTTGCCTTGGTTCCCTTTGGAAATATGGACTACCTTTACTTGGACATGCACAGTAAGCATGACTGGAGTTGATGTTAGACCAGACCTGAGCAAACTATGGCCCGAGGGCCGCATCCGGTCCTCCACGCTCCTAATACCGGCCTTCGGCAAGATGTAAAACTCGAGAGTGGCCAACCGCCATAGGTTTCAGCATGCTAGACACGCCCCCCCAGCCCTCTGAAGCCATCCGGGCCATTCATGTGGCCTGATGGCAGAAATAATTTCCTGCCCCCTGTGTTCGACATTACTGCCTCCCTGGAAATTTGAGCAACACTTGATTTTATTAGATTTTCATGCTGACCAATCCTTCTTTTTTCTATTATTTAGTTACAATGCCAACACCAAAAAATAAAAATGCTTTAAATGCATTTATAGTTTTACTGAATATTTAATCTGTGCTTACAGAAATTCTAAACTTGTCTATGAAGTATGACATTTAGCTATTTAGTTTTAAAAATAGAAGTTCAGGGCAAATTTCCCGTATATGTATTGTCTGAAATACCATAGAAAACAATAGGACTGGGGGAGGTCTGTTTAACAACATATGTTCTATCAGTAAAGATATAGGGCCTTACTGACTAAAGGATGAATTCATCTGTTGAATTCACCTCGCTACAATTCAAGTGACATTGCCAAAATAGTTGCAAATTAACTTCTCATTACTGACTAGGCAGTGAATACTCTTGTTGAACAAGCGGATTGTAGTGATCACTGTCAGATCTGTGGCATAGTCAGGTGGATAGAAGTTAAACGCGGAGGCCTGCCATCAACACTACCAATTCGCCACTCTGATGTGGCAAAGTCAGATAGGTGAATTTGGAGTAGTACACCTTGTTGCATTTGCTCCTTCAACACACTCACACAGCTACTTAGTCAGTAGTAGAAGTTACCTGTGCTGCACATGCAAAGTGATGCAAAGTGCTCCATAAGATTGTGACTATCATAATCACCTAAAGTGGTCACGTATTCACCACAGCTCAGAGTTTGATCAGTAAGTCCACATAGGAAAGTGGTGATGTAGATGTGAATGCAGAGCTTTACATGACTATTCAGTCTTTAGTCTATAAGGCCCATAAACTGCAAGAATAAAATTCATGAATTTACCTCAAATGATAACATTTTTAAAAGTGCTATATTTGAATAACTACCTTGCCAATCCCAATGGGAATTTCTACTTTTTTGATGTTACCGGTCCTTTAAATGCATCAATACTGTCTGTAAGGTAAGCAAAGGGCCATGACGCTATTTCCCAGAAACAGAAGGGGTTGTGAAAGGTTTGTGTGTCATCACTATGAATCATTATGGAGCAATGATATGGAATATGATGTCAAACTAGTTATAAATAAAATTAATTATATGATTATATTAATTAGCAATCTAAAGCCCCTGCACTGACAAAGTAAATGCATTTGTGCTTTAAATAAAGATATAAGTTGCTAGAGTAGTAAGGTTTTAATCTTTAGTCTGAGAGCCAGCTTAGTTCACAAGAATAATTAATTACAATGAGGCTGCCAGGAAGTGACTAATGACATCCTAGAGGCTCAATTTGCTGTCTGGCCTATTACTTGATCTCAAGAACTTCCAAAGCTACTCAGTGTAACCAGCTTCTGTTCTGTGGGTCACTCTTTACACAGTTTACGTCTTCACTGAGCCCTCAAGGGAAATATTTCTTAAATTGACTAGCCACTCACTCAAATTACACTTATTTTCTAATATTACATTGTTGGTTTAAGACACTTTGTCACAAATATTAACAGCAAATAACAAAACAAATGTTTTAAAGTGGTTTTCTTTGCTTCAGAGAAGCCTTTCAAATTGCTGAAATATGCAATAATCAGTTCCTCAAATACTCTAATTAATTGAATAAAGCATTTAAAAAAAAAAAAAAAAGAAAATCACTGTTTTAAATAACTTGACCACATCCTGCTTTTCAATTTCCTGCTTCTGATTCTACTTGCTATCATGGTCAGCCATTAGTTATAGTTTCCTACCTAGACATAACTGTCAGTCAAATTTAGCAGCATGTTGGCCATCTTGCTCACTGCAGTGTAAACACACTTCCTCCCAAGAAAGGCACAGTGTTATTATTGGCATTGCTATAGAAACTGGGGGATTGCTGGAGGTGGCATTATGATACAACTGAGAAAGTGGCTATTTGTTTACAAAGCTTGAACCGTGCCCCCTTAATTGAGATGGACTGTTGGTCATGCAATTTAAAGCATTCCTACCTTTCTATTTACTTTAGGAAATGAATCCAAGTCACTGCACTTAGTTAAAGGACCAGTAAAACCAAGGGGGTTATTCACTACAGTGCGAATTCGACTGTTGAATTCACAAACAGCGGGTTCCCATAGCAAATCCGTGACAATTTCCCCATTATAAAGTCACAGCAATTTTTTAATGTTAAGATTGCGACAATTTTCCCATAATAAAGTCGCAATTGCGACAATATTCTCATTATAAAGACGCAACTGCAACAGTAGCAGCCTATTACGACTGTCTTTATCTGGCGAATTTGCACCTATACGCAACAATTCAGACTTTAGTGAATAACCCCCCAAAAAATATGGAATTTTCCATTGGTCAATTATTCAGAAATGTTATCTGTGAAATTATGGTAAGATATTGTATCTTAAAACAAAGAGTAAACAAAATGTGCGCTAATCAATGAACAATCCCACACACAGGGACTAGAGAATATAAGCAAATAGCTGCAGTAGGATTAACAAAATAGCTGATTAGGTGTACAAGCAGGAAGACAAAAGGGCCCTAAATTTTAATCCACTTTTAGTTGACACTGTGTAGCCTTCTTTACTTTCAGCATTTTTGTACACTTTTTTAAAGTGCACATTTACTAAAGTGGAACTGCTTTTTTGACTAGTAAATACAGGAGAAGCAACCTATATTTTAATGATTTTGCTGTTTTCTGCTATTTATTAAACTGTTCAAAAACCATTTTATCTCCGAAAAGAATTCTCCCCCACTCAGGCTGGTATAAACCCATTACTCCCTATGGAGATGGTCCTGTCATTTAGCCTAATTCCAAAATATTTCCCCATTGAAAAGAGACATCAATGTAGACCTGTAATGGAAGGAGCCATCATAGGAAAGTATTGTAAAGTGGTGTCCCTGTCAACGGATTGATATTTATCGATAATGATTTATTTTGATGGTGAAACATTTTTATTGATCCTTTGAGAATCAGGGAAATAAAATTTGACAGAGAAATGGGATGAAACCAATTGATATGGTTGAATAGGTCTTAGTAAATATGTTCCATAATATACTAAAATTCTATATAATACAATGGACAGAGCAGAGAGAGATAAAAATGGTTACAACCAGAAAAGTAAAAAACAAAGTACCGTATTTTCCGGACTATAAGGCGCACTTAAAATGCTGAGATTTTCTCAGCAATACTAAGTGCGCCTTATAGCCCGGTGCGCCTAATCTATGGCTTACGTCTGGGCATCGGGCAGGCATTAGCAGGCATGGCAGGCATCGGGCAGACATGGCAGGCATCAGGCAGGCATGTGCAGGCATCGGGCAGACATGACAGGCATTGGGCAGGCATCGGGCAGACATGGCAGGCATCGGGCAGGCATCTGGCAGGCATGTGCAGGCATCGGGCAGACATGGCAGGCATCGGGCAGGCATCTGGCAGGCATCGGGCAGACTTCGGGCAACACGCGGCAGTTAATGAGTGCAGTGAATATTCATGAGCCGGATATCGTCATCGCGCTGCGCCTTATAACCCGGTGCGCCTTATGTGTGGATGAAGACCTGTTGGAAGCCGCTGAAGGTAAGTGCGGCTTATATTCCGGTGCGCCTTATAGCCCGGAAAATACGGTAGTACAAATCAGGAATTTTGTTTCTACTATATACTATGTGCCTTGCCAGTTCAATGGATTTTTTTCTTTTCTTAGTTACTGGTACTTTAATCACCTTATGTACCACGAACCAAGAAAGTAAGGTTTAAAATAAGGCAGCCTTATAGTTAGCCAGACTGTACACACTTTTCCCTAAAAGTAAAAATTGCAGGTTTTGTAAATGTTTACCAAATTAAACATTTGTACAAATAAAAATATAGAGAGAAGAAATGTATACAAATAAGCACTTGTCCTCACAAATACTGTCCGCTGAAGGAAAAATACATGAAAAATGAACCTCTCTTACAAATAATTTTAGTTTTCCCTTAAACAGTAGGCACATAGCTCCACTGTTTCGGTATAATTGTTGCTTTGTAGTTCATCTTCAGTTAGAATATATTATGTGTAATTAACTTGCTTATGATTATAGTTGTTTATTTGCCAAGAATGTTTGATGTATCGTTGATTTAAACAAGTCTTTCATTCTGAGAAATTGGGATGGAACAGAATTATTTATTGTGTTTGGGCCTTGGGTTAAAGGTTGCAGCCCTATGACCTGCAGTTGAGTTTGTGAATTCATGTTGTAGTTTTCCCTTCCTTTAAATAACTATCATTGAAATCAGCCTTCCCCTTCAAACAATGCCCCATTATCTGAAGTGAAACAATCCTTTTGAAGGCATTTCTTTTATTCTCTCTGTGGTTGCTGTCACACTAAAGCTACTGATTAACTGTGACTTATTGGGCTTTCAAACAAAGGACTGAATATCTTAACCACTGTAGCTCTGAAAGTTCTCACTACATGTCAGTGCACATAAGCACTGAAAGGGTTACAACGTAATAAATTATTAGAAAATGAATGGATGTTTAATTAGCAGGACAAGTTTTGTTTCTTTTTTTGGGTTATACTTATTTTTGAAATCTATTGAATATTTAACTTTACTTAGCAAAACCTTTGACACCTTTTTCACTTTATGAAGATTATTCATCAGTGTGAATTGTTGTGTAAATATGTGAGTTTGCAACAGTCCACCACTTCTCCAAATGCTCATAATTTATCAAAGATTGTTATTCTTACGATTTAGCAAATATATGTGTAATTCAGGGATGGCGAACCTATGGCACGTGTGCCAGAGAGGGCACGCAGAGCCCTCTCTGTTGGCATGCGAGCCGTCGCCAAGCCTGTCTTCAGTACAGGCCGTAGACCCGACATGAAAGTTTTCAGGCCGGGTCCGTGACCTGCACTGAAGGAGTGCACGCTAGCAGGGAGCTCTCCTACCCTGATGCGTGCGCACTCCTCCCCCGATGCCGGCGTGATGACGTCACTCACCAGTGCCAGCACTTCGGGGGACGCGTTGGTGAGTAACACAATGTTCACCGCCCCTGCTATATCACCTGCGACTCCTGTACACTTACTTTCCTAGACATGCACACGTTTGGCTACCCTCTTTGGCCAGTTTAGACCAAACCTGTGATATTCAGTCCTGAATGTGATCCTGTAAATGCCAGTCAGTCGGAATCTCTTGCTCTGAGAGTGTTTTTAGTTCCGAAGAACTTTCTGAACTGCTTATGTGTAATCT
>WMED01027535.1:0-10607 GCA_019650415.1 Pipa parva | reverse complement strand
TAGCAGTGACAGCCGGGCCGAGGAGGAGGTAGGTAAGGAGAGGGGATGATACTAAGATAGTGTCCCTCTCCTGCTACCTGTAGGCCCGGCATTTGCCGGTACGCCGTACTGGCGCATACCGGCACAAAAAAAGTCCTGTATTTGAAGAATTTTTTTTTTTTGGCTAAATACTAAAAATGTTAAACAAATAGTTCCCCTTTAACTGGATAACTAATTCAGGAACCATAAATTAAAAAAAAAATGAAAATCTGAGAGAGAAAGGTTAATATTATATTAGTAATAAATGTAATACTACACATTTCTTTATAAACAGTACCATGATTCCAGGAAAAGAGATTAACCGTCACATAGAAGCCTAATGATATATGTTTTTGTCCCAGTTATGTAACCTATACAAGCAAGTCTTGTTTCAGCTTGTAAATTACTCATTTTTGTCTGTACTGTCTACTACCTGTGCAGTTATCGTTCTTACTAACAGCTGTTATATAAATATCCATCTCCTTAGGTTGCAACCAGTAGCATCAAATCTTATTGAGCATGTACGACATGCATATTAGATGTAGGGGACAGGGCATGGAATGTCTGACATAGAATAAGGCATTCCAAACATCTGTTGATGGACACAAGTGTGACCTATGTAATGGCTAAAGGTCAAGAGTGAAGAAGCTCTGATTTCACAGAAGGCATTGAAGTATGTTCCTTTGTTTCATTCCAGGATATCATTGTTTAACAGTGTTCATTCTGTAATGTAATGTAAACGCATTGATAAAGCACTAATCAAGCACATGCAAAAATAAGAAGAAAAGAACAGAACAACAGTTTTTAATACAACTATATAGAGTAAAAGAGACAGGGACCATATAAAGCTCAGGGGGTTATTCACTAAAGTCTGAGGACTGTCAAATTCTCAAACAGCAAATCTGCAACTGCGACAATTCTCCAAATGTAAAGTCACAACTGCGACAATTTTAAAGTTACAGCTGTGAAAATATTTCCATAGTAAAGTTGCGACTGTGACAATAGTCTCATTATAAAGATGTGACTAGGACAGAAGCAGTCTATTGCGACTGTCTTTAGCTGGCGAATTCCCACCTTTATGTGACAATTCGAACTTTAGAGAATAACCCCTTCAATGTCCTTAACTACCCATTCTCTAAACAAGTGGTACATAAGTATATATAAAAGCAGAATCTACATAAGGGTGATGTGAACAGCACTTCCTTTTCAAATCAAAAATCCATTGTAACCTTCACATAGCAACAATGTTACAGGTGCAATAAACCCATTATCAGGAGTTGTGAGGTGCAGTTGAATTAATGTTCAAAGTGTGCACTCATGGTGAAAATGTGCAAAGTGAAACTGTAAGCTGATATTACAGCTGGTCTAACACAACCAGCATGTATAGCAATGTCCAGGTTAAGTTGGCTAGATTTTAGAAATTCTTGGTTACAAAGTTTCTTAAACAGCCATGTTAAATGTCATCCTAGTTACACACCAGTCAGAAAAGCAATATTCCTTTCAGCAGTTAGCAATGTAGAACTGAAGATAGACGTTTGGAAATATATATGTTTGATGACATGGGGTAATGCTGCAGATTGCACCATTGCACCAGCTGCATATTTGCTTCACCTCTGTTCACTGTGAATGTAACAACAATCTGAGTATTCTTTCAATTTGACAAGTCAACCAAGTTGACCTGGCAAAAATATGCAGATTGGACATTACCAAATGAAAGTAGAAAATTCAGGGCTTATAGCAGGTTTTTGGTACTATTCTGGCAACATTTCACTCAAAAGACTTAGTAAATGTAGTGACCAAATGCCAACATGGGTTAGGAATTGCCTACCATTGAATTCAACGTGAAAATAAATGGAGAGAAAATAATGTTTACACCTGACCTTTCTTGTACTTATTCATGCCTATGTCTATTATATTGTCAATAATGTAGAAAAAAGATAATTATAGTGGCATTGTAACCTTTAACCAGTTCCATGTAAAGATGATGCCACTTTGCTACAATGTTCCTATTGCTACTATTAGCTTAACAATGCTTAAAAAAGTACTATGTGACAATTCTCTCCATTGCCATGACAATATACTATGGGTGAATTGTGAAGTAGTAGGGCAAATTCATTCTGAGGTGCGTTCACTCTTCCATGAACACTGGAACACTTACATTTCCATATCCAATTCCAGCTAAAACTAGTGCACCTGGAAAATAATATCTGTCTTTACATTTGATCTATTCTTTTGTTTCTTTTCTCAGTTTTGCTATTTGGTAAAAATACAGGAAATGTATCCGTGACCTTCCAGGGAAATATTTTCATCTCACAGTTATTGTTTGCATTTACTGAGGCTGTATGATAGGATAAAGTTGGCAAAATATTTCCTCAGTGGAACTAGACTCAGTATCATTAATTATTGGCAAACTGTGCTGACTTTGTTCTTCTAAATTTGAACAAAGTTAGAAATAAATATGATGACAAAACTCCTGAACTCACATGTGCACAGGACACATCAACTGAAGAGGAAATGTCACATTTTTATTAGAGTGCATTCTGCAGCTTTTTCCGAAATAGAGAAACAATGGACTTACACACCTGTTTATAAGAAAACATCAATATGTAAAATAAAAAAAGAAATTCGAAAGATTTTTTTGCTAGGTTTAACAGGACATAAAATATAATGTGCAGCATAATTAGAAAAGCACTAGTATGGATTGAAAGGAACAGTTTATATCCAACAGTTATTTACTTATTTTTCACTGTTAAATACTTTTTGCAGTATAGTTTAGTTACTAATTTCCATCATTTTCAATTGACAGTCATTTTCTTGGTGTATTTGCATATAGTGACAGCATTATGTCCCATGGTGTACCAGGCTGAAAGTTGAAATTGATGATAATCTACCGATATACCTCTGATGTGTATCTGTTAGTTATTAAGCCGGTTTCCTATTTTATCTTAACTGAACCCCCATCCCCTAAGATTATTTTTATTGCACAAAAACTGTGATAATAATTCTCTGTAATCTGTTCATGGTAGACCTTATTGATAGGTATCTGGCACTGGATAAGTAATTCTATGTAAAGCAGGTATTGCTCTTTAATTCCTGTACAAAATAACTCATGAGTGTCATTAACTTAACTTTATTTTCCAACCTACTGTTTCACATAGAGAAGACAGTAAGGACTCTGGAAAACCTCATCCCTTGGCTTAATCCAACGTTCACATGAAAACCCAGTATTATGAAATCACAATTCAGGCACTGTTTGTCCTGCTGATATAAAGAAGATTTTGCCTTTTTATCCAACTCCATATTTACTGATATGTTACAGAACATGCAGATTTTGCCACTGAGGAATGATCATGAGACATGTAGCTGACAGCTCTAATGTTTTTAAGAGCCTTGGTTTCAGTTCCGGTACAATGAAAGATGTGTCATTGATAAGCCTCCAGACGCCACTGAGTTGATAATTACTTGTTTACTTTGTCATTTAATCTTGTTTTGTTTTTCCACTATCAACTTTTACTTCTTTAGTTTACTCACACTTGAGAACTCCAAAGAGTTATGTTGTATCTTACAATGATTTGTGTTTTTTCAACAGAGCAAATTGATTTAGTCATCTCTCCTTGTTTTAATCTTCTGTTGGATATTTTAAGGAGAGAAGTCATAACACGGAATCATATTCCCCTGCTCATTAGTCATTCAGTCCAACCTTCATGACATGAGAACATAACAGGACCCAGAGAAACACAGATTAAAAGACCAATAACTTTCATTCATGTATTCTAATCTATTATTGTTGACTGACCAATGACTTATAGCCTAAAGAAACCTTTTTTTTTTTTAAAGTTTTTCTGTGCATGTCATGCGGGCTTTTTTAACCGTTTTTATTTCAAATTTTCATTACAGTTGTTTTAATTATAGTGTTTCCAACAATTTAATATTTTTGTAAATTCAACTTTAAACTATATGAAACATTCTATACATGTTTTTGACTTTGTGTGGTTTTCTTATTTTGCACTTTTACACATTTACACACAGTGGCATTATTATTTGCAGTTTTTCCCCTCTCTTTACATTCACATGTTCTTGTTCTATATATAGTCTTTCGTTTCTTTATTCATCTGTATATTATTTTTCCATTTTTTTTCCTTCTCTCCCCCTGTTATGTCCTTTGTCTTACCTGTTGGTGGTTAAGCCATGGATCCCAGATTTTTCAGTGTTGTGTTATTCTTATCTTCCATTGTTGCTATTGTTTCTTTCATTTTTTCGTTGTAGTCAGTTAGGTCCATCATTTCTTTGGTGTTCGGGGTGAGTTGTTTTTTCCAATTTCTGGTAATATTTATTTTGGCTGCGGTTAGTATGTGGAAGGGGAGCTTTTAGTAGTGTTTTGGTATTATCTTTGGGAAGAGTAGTAGTAGCATTGTTTGTGATGTAAAGGGTAGGTTCATGTTTAAGTTGTTATTTAGTAGAGTATGGAACTTTTTCCAATACGCGTGTATTAGGTCACATGTCCACCACATAATGTATCATGCTTCCCTCTGCTTTGCACCCTCTCCAGCAGTAGTTGTTTGTTTATTATTTATTTTGTGTTGATGGAGTGGTGTTAATTACCACCTTGTAAAGAATTTAAAATTAGTTCCTTGGTGGTTTGCAGTTTTGGAAGCATCTTTGCTTACTTGGAAAAATTTTTCCCACTCCTCCCATGTGACTGTCACCTCCAGCTCCTCTTCCCATTTTCTCATATACGTCAATCCTTGATTTGGATCTGAGAGTGATAACAGTTTATAACAGTCTGACAGTACTCCTTTTCCTTTGATGCTATGTTTGCACAGGCATTCTATTTATTCTATTAATGTGCTGTTTCTTAATGTCCTATAGTTTGGTGTGATTTTCTTTAGGTAGCTTGTTAGTTGTAAGTATGTGTTTCTCAATGACTGTTAGTGAGTGTTGTGTTTTCAGTTCTTCAAATGTTTTGATGCTGTTGCATAGGTACCGGTATATTGAATTCAGTTTTGTTATTCATTTTTTCACCCATTCATGTATTTGAAGTAGTGGGATGTATTAAACAAGCAAACAAACAAAGAAACCGCTCCAATCCTTGATTAAACAGTGGTGACGTCCCTGAAAATGTAGAGTTAAAAACGGGTGCCTTGGAGCATGTAAGCCCAATCCAGCAATAGATAAATCCAATGACTTCGGCACTTCCAAAGTAAAATCATCAATATTTATTCATTCAATTAAAATCCAGGAATCAAATAGTGAAAAAAAGAGATAAAAACAACACCTCCTAACACGTTTCGCACTAAGATTAAGCGCTCTTAGCGCGAAACGCGTTAGGAGGTGCCTGTTCGTTGTTTTTCTCTCTTTTTTTCACTATTTGATTCCTGGATTTTAATTGAATGAATAAATATTGATGATTTTACTTTGGAAGTGCCGGAGTCATTGGATTTATCTATTGTGGGATGTATGGGTGATGGCAATTCGCTTAATTTTTTTGTTTTTATTTTGTATTTGATCCCATGTTTGTATCATTGTTTCTGTTAATGTTAGTTTATGTGGTGTGTCTATTCTGCTTATTTTTTTGTCTGTCCACATTATTTCTGGTATTGTTGTTTTCTCTAAGGGGGTTATTCACAAAGGTGCGAATTCGACTGTCGAATTCACAAACAGCCAATTCCCATAGTAAATCTGCTACAATTTCCCCATCGTAAAGTCGCAACAATTTTTCCATAATAAAGTCGTTACTGCGACAATATTCTCATTATAAAGATGCGACTGCGACAGTAGCAGCCTATTGTGACTGTCTTTATCTGGCGAATTCGCACCTATACACAACAATTCAGACTTTACTGAATAACACCCTAAGTATCTGGAGTCAATATCCGCCCATTGCGTTATTACTTATTTTAAAAAATAAAATAAAAATAGTAAAACAAGCATAAAAATTCCATTTGGTTTGAAAAGTAAGTTCTTTCCACTTTGTACTTATAATAATGTTATCTTTTAATTTAAATTCCTGATTTGAATTGTTTTGTGTTAATCTTTCATGGTAGCAGATGCATTGAATTTATTAAGTAATTTATTTAAATTATTTATTAAGTAAATACATCTCTGTTCTGTCCATTGTTTTCTATGGCACTTTAAAAAAATACATATTCATGTATTTCTCCTCCACCAAAAAAAAAAAAAAAAACAAGTTATGAAATATGACTGCAATCAGAACAGTTCAAGAATTAGGAATTTTAACTTCCATGATGACATTTTTACAAGGACTACATAGAAATAATTTGCATCCCAATCCATATAGCACTTGTGTTAGTAGCAACCTGTCTGTATCTTTTCATAGAATTCCAAATTGCAAATGCATAATACCAATATTTGTGTTTTAGAAGCATCTGTTTAGTTAGTCATAGTTATGTGCTATGATGTAATAAGACATGTTAAAATGTTTGAACATTACTCTGAAAATGTATAAAATATTTATTAAAAAAACAACAGTGCAGCATGATGTCTAGCATCCTTCCCATATTTCCAAAAACCAACAGCAGGTAGTTGTACTAGGTTTTTTACATAATATAGGTCAAAGCAGTGAAACACCAGATTATAAAATTTAGTAGGTCTTAAAAAATTTCAAACAACACCTGCATGAACCTAGAATTTCTGAGACACAGGCTCCTAATATTTTAGTGCACCACCACCTTTCTTTCAAATGAGAGAGATCGGATTCATAACTGAACTAGCCTTTAGCATTCTTAGTGGTAAATCTGCTGAACCAAACCTATATAAAGAATGGGTAAACAAGAAAAATATTTAGGTTTCAGTTAAGCAGCCAAAGCATTCTGGACGTAATCACAGAAAGTAAAAAAAAAATTACATATTTAAAAAGTTTGTCATTAAAATATCAACAAAATATATATCAACATAGTCATTTTGATTGAAAGAAATCACATATATATTAAATCACTTCTTCTGAAATCCCACCCAGTGTATGGTTAAACCAGGGGAAGGAGAAGACCCCTTGTTTCTTCAACAAAAATGTCCTCTTGTGCTGTGTGAATGACCTAAAAAGCAGATAGGTTTTTATTATTGCTAGAAGGCAAAGAAAAAATAGGTAATTGACTTAAGTTATACATATAAAGTAGTATGTCTCCTCTAAAAAGTAAAACAATCAAGTTAGATGCACAATAGCCTGCTTCATTCACTAATAATACTGCAACATGGTGATTGCCGTTGGGTTTGATTCCATACAGGGTATCATCTGTACTAAGTTTGAATATTTTCCCTTTCCATGTGTAGGTTTCCTTCCCGGGATAAACTGGTTATTTAATTGTAGTGTGTAGGAAAATTAGCTTGCAAGCTTCACTGGGAAACAAGTTTATAGCGCTGTGTATTACGTTAGTGTTATATTAATATCTAACATAATAAACATTGAAAGCTGAAATGTTGTGATTCCCTCTTTGAAGTACCTTTAATTTCTTATGACATTCATTTGTAACTGGATATGTTTACACTTTTATAAATCAAGTTATAAAAGATAGTACATGTTTGTTTTTCCTTGGCTAGTCATAAATGAATTGTGCAACTTAGACTAAAAATAAGGTAAAAGTGATGTTAGGATCAGGTGCGTCTAATAGTTCCTTTTCACTTATGGGGTATGCAGCATATACCTCTCCACCCACTCTTCATGATACACGTCAAAAAAGCACATGTCCTCCGTGAAATTTTTTTAGACTAAAAATAGTCACAAAAGATTTTAAAAATCTGCTTAAAAATAAATGAGGTCATATCGGTAATGTTGCCATGTCAACTATAATTTCCCTACATTTCTGGGTGTAACACACACTTACATATACTAATATAATTTAATCATATGCACAGGTGATATGATACAGTCTTTTTTACACATTGAATAGAAAACTAACAGTTAATTCTACTGTAATTTTTGTACAGTATAAATCATAACCCTATAGTCTCCTCCTTGTTTTCTCTGGATTCAAAAGGTATGGCTCAGGTGCAACAGGTTAATGAAAATATCGATGATTTCCAGAACATGCTGCTTTTTCATGGTCACAACATCCGCTGTAGCTTAGCTAATTACAAAAGGAAGCTCTGAAGCGTAATGTTACATTTATACATTCACTTTGTACTGCCTTGTTTTAATGTCTTTGGTATGTTAATGCTTGTGCCTCTAGCAAACCATTACATTCCAGCCAATCTAAACTTTACAATTCCCAACTAGACTTACATCACAATCAAATTTATAGCCTGTAATAATTGACAACACTAAATGAACTAATATTCTAGAACCAAGGGGAATAGAATATCCATTTCTAATGACACTCAATAGAATTCTTTTTTTTTTTTCTGGGCTAAGGAAGAGGTCTAAATTGTGCTTGTGTCTGTTACCTTACATTCTCTGAACTGAACACATGTCTCTGTGTATTTTAATCCATCCAAAATAAACACACTTAGCAACAGATTGAATAACCTATGGCAGGGGGAACTTTCCGGCATACAATAAAAGATTCAGTACCATATGGGAACAAGGGCTTTTATTTTTCAAAGAGTTTCCTGAAATTTCCTTGGTAATTTTTTGCTAAAAAAAAAAAAGATTTTAGCTTCATCCGTGTTGTTGTTGGCAGTTGTAAAACAAATGCTTTGTTAGGGAAGCCTGATGTAGGAACCTAGACAGATATGAAGTGTATTTACACCAAGATTCATTTGACAGGAGAATGTTGAAACGGTTGTGAGAAGGTCAGTAGAACAAACTCTGTAGCATAGCATCTATAATACCTCTAGGATTCATAGGGAGCTGAGTACACACTTACTGATATTTAACTGATTATTATTTAAGGCATTTTATATAGTGCTAACAAACTATACCACAGATTACTATACATCTACTTCAGTCCCTGTCCAGTGAAACTCATTTTCCCTACACAATCACAGTAATTTGGTGAGCATACTACTAGCCTACTAGTGTGTCTTTGCATTTTGTGAGGAAAGCCAATTAAGCATGGGAAGAACATACAGACATTGTCTGCCATTAAAATAAACATAAAAACAATCTTCGTGGACACGATAAAGAGACTGGAGAGACAGAGGGGGTTATTCACTAAAGGCCGAATTGTTGCGTATAGGTGCGAATGCGCCAGATAAAGACAGTCGCAATAGGCTGCTACTGTCGCAGTCACGTCTTTATAATGAGAATATTGTTGCAGTCGCGACTTTATTATGGGAAAATTGTCACAATCTTAACTTTAAAAAATTGTCGCGACTTTACAATGGGGAAATTGTAGGGGATTTCCTATGGGAATCCGCTGTTTGCGATTTCGACAGTCGAATTCGCACCTTAGTAAATAACCCCCAGACTGTTGGACAGACAAGCACCTCTCCAGGGTGTGGAGGGAGGTGCTTTTTTAAGGTCTGCTGGGAAGTCAATGAGGAATTGTGGGGAACTATGAATCATTGGCACCTTAGCTAAAGTGCAGAAATAGATAGTTTACTGGAGACACCAATAAAAATGGGCAGAACGAACAATGCTGGAGCTGAACTGCAGAAAGGAGAGCAAATCAGAGCAGCACAGCACAAACCTATGTAATAACAGGATTTATTTCCTTCCAGTCCCCTGTGGCATTCCATTATACTTCAGGCCTTCCAAATGTAACAATCACTGGCTAGTAGAGGTAAGCATCCAGCAATTCATAAATCATACCTACAAATAAATACTGTATATATTTTCCTAATATGATACTGTTAATTTTGAACTATATTCTGAATTTTTTTCTTTCTGCCACATAAGCCTGTGTGTAATGGACAAGATACTGTATATACACTGATTTAGTAAAAGTTAAAAATGTATAGCATCTTTACCATGTTCCTTCCCTTCGCTGCTTCTTATAAGACAAAATGTTATATAAAACAGCTAATATTTCTGCAGCAGAATTAGGGAAGGTGTTAAACTTCTTGTGTGTTCCCCAGCAGGATTCCTGTTTGTGGCGAAAGCTGTTCTCCTCCATCATAATGGCAGGTGAAGGAATGAGTTCAAATTGAATACATTTCCCAGCAAGTGTTTAAACACAGGATAAAGCAGCTGGACTTGCATTTTGTTAAATTCACATCCAGGGGGTGAAAAATGACAAGGTGCAAGGTACACTGCATTGATTCAAAGCAAATAAAAGGAAGAAAAGGAGCTAGAAATTGGTCACTGAAAGCAGTAACATCATCTTCAAAGCCACATGCTTCACAAATAACAGCTAAATGCTGAGGTGGGTTGGAAATGTGCGGACAACATTTCTATATACTGAGAAGCCAAAACTTAGGCAGTATTGTAAGTTATTTTATAAATATAGGCCGCATGCATGTACCATCATTTCCTTGTAACCACATCAAATACAACAAAGCACAGACAATTAGCTTAGTAAATTACAGACTAAAACACTCAGCTCTGTAGAATTTTTCAAGGGGAGCACAGTCTACATTATTCTTTGATCAAGGCCTATTAGTGATACTGACAGTGTCGGCTTTGCCATTAGGCAGAGTAGGCAAATGCTAGGGACGCTGCCTGCCCAGGGGTGTGCCCCTAGCATTTTCTTCTT
>WMED01027534.1:0-10608 GCA_019650415.1 Pipa parva | reverse complement strand
ATATATATATATATATATATATATATATATATATATATATAGCGCAGGTGTTTCAGGAAATGGTTGGTTCATGGGTGATCAGTAACCAGTAAAGATATCTCCATGTGAGGAATTGGAGAAGTGCACCCAGAGAGGGGCTGAGCCTTAGAGGCAATAACTGGTTTACCCTATTTGAGAAATACTCCTGGTGAATGTGACAAAGACTCCGAGGGGAGATTGGATGTATACAGATTGGATTTATAAATATCTGGATGTACCTTTACTGAAGTGGATTACAAATAGTATTGGATGTATTGTGACCTGTTTGCATGCTTAAAGGAAAAGTAAAGTTTCAGGTTCTGCAAGTCACTGTCTACTGAACTCTCATTTGGGAACTGCAAGTAAGTCATCTATATAAAGCTGGATTAAGGTAAAAAGGGGCACTTTCCTACGCTGCCACAACATCAGAGGGATTTCACTTTATTTTTATTTTAATTTCTTTTCACTGTAAAGAGTGTTAGAGCTCCGCTCTGGCCCGTGACAGGACAGTAACACCACACCCTGGGTTGGACACTACAATATGACATCCAAGGGATATAGCAGAGAGGTATCTTGACACATAAGACTGGATGACGTAATCTGGATAAAGTGATTCATGAGTATACAAAGTGACGCAGTAAATACTGCTATGAATGGAGGCCCAGATGGACCGCAGTTGGGAGCTGTGGAGGATGAAGTGTTAAAGGTAGGACACAAGAGCCTCAATTTGGTTTAAGGTTTTCATGATACAGCCTCAAAAGTAAACAACTGAACGTTCCCAGACATTTTACCTCCAAGAAAAGCTTGTAATGAAAGTTGTATATCATCAGGTGGATTATACACAAGAACTGTGTCTTCTTCTCATGGATCAGAGAAAATTCAAGGCTGGGGAGGGGAATAGCAAACAAACACGTACTGACGCAAGATGTACTCCTGGGAATTAATGTGGATGCCAGAGCAGAAGAGAACACAGAAGATGTGAATAGCAGCCAAGCAAAACAATTTGACTCAGACGAGCATTTCTGTGCACCCTTCCTAGCGTCCCAACAAGCTGACTTGGCAAGAAGAGGGGATTCATCTCATTTCAGGTAAGCTGTCGGATGTGATAGAAGTAAAATATATATATGTTTCTTAAAAAGAAATCCAAGTTTAATTCAGCCTTATGAAAATTTGTGGCTATAAACCCAGACATACTGTATATCCACAGGCATCCACACACCAATAACATTGTAACATTAACATTCTATATATTTACCATAACTCAGCATAGTACAAACATTCTAACCAGACTTGTTTATCTTCCTCTAAACTACAACCTGCAGATAAACTAAACTTACAGGGCCGACAAGGGGTATTGGCTATTTTTATAGCAAGTCTAACCCCTGCAGCCTTCCAGCCTTAGTCAGCCTGGCTAACCAAAGCTGGTAAAACATTCATTGATTGCATTCTTCAATGTCCTTTTTCTCAGGCTCTCAAAATAAAATACCTCCTACAAGTCACTACAACTAAGGGAGTGTATGTCAGCAGGTGAATGTACATTAGTGTGTGTCTGGGGGAGGGTTGCCTTAATATTTGTCTCAGATACATTTGGATATTTTCAATGGAGAAAAACTAACATCATAATATAGTCAATTAGCAGCTGTATGGAGATCACAAGCTGAAGATCTCAACATAAAAAAAAAAAACATTTTCCTTTTAAATCAGTCCTTTTCTCAGCTTTGCTTATGCCGAGAAGGCTTCCTTTATTTCCATGGCCACAATCAGTTGCAGAGTGCTCTGCACTTCCTCTTTGCTCCCTGTTCATTGTTCCACGTAGCTAATGGCTGGATTCCCAGGGCCTTCTTCCAAACAGTACATTCTTCACACAACTTCTCTGGACAATGGATATTTTGGGAGCAGGTTGCCGGGCTGATCTTACTTCAGTTAGTTGGATTTCATACCAAGTTAAAAAGCAGAGAGAAACACTCCAATTGCTCAATGTCTGCCTCCCCCCAACCCAACATTTTAAATCTATCCAATATTCTTATTTTTTTTTTTTTTACAATCCACCACTATTTCGGTTTAATTTTCATACCAAAGCTTCTCCATATAATCTTTTTAAATACAGCTCATACCTCATCATCTCTCTTACAATAGCTCCCCATTATCTTCTGTAACTGTCATCTAGTCCCACTACATTTGTATGTATCGTATTTATTTATATAGCGCTAGTATCTTACATAGCGCTTTACAGAGATTCTTCATTCATTTCAGCCCCTGCCCTGTGTCGCTTACAATTTAGTTCCCTAATCGGTCACATATACACAGACAGCCAGACACAGACTCAGACCAATTTAGTCAGGAATCAATTAAACAACCTCTGAGCCACCAAACTGCCCTATTTTATTGACCCTTTCACTTTACTTTTCCTTATTATCTGCTGTATACCTGGCACACAAATAGGCGCTCTCAGGTGAGAGGCACTCCACCTGAAATATACCCACAATTCAACTTGTTTTCATGGTTTCCCACAATGAAGTGCTGTAAATAAATGTGATTTAAATCAGGTGATTAGAGCTATAAAGAATGAAGATGCAGCTGCATATCTGTCACAAGTTGCTTTAGAGCTGGTGTTGCTCGAGAGGCTCGTGCACAGAGGTGTTGGAGCCCGCTGTGCAGCCAGAGATTTAAACGCAACTGGAGCAGGCCACGCAGTGCCTGAGCTTTCAGCGGTTCTTTCAGGCTCCTAAGCAGTATAGTTTTTTTTTTCCCCAGGATTTCAGATAAGCCATCCTATGTTCCCCAAAAATAAGACCTAGTGTACTTTTTTCCTAGTTTAGAAATATAAGGCTATCCCTGAGAATAAGACCTAGCTGCAGTTATGTTTCCCCCTATTAGGGATATCACCCCCCTGAGTCCCCTACATGGCAGAGTTGAGTCCCCAGAGTTGTAGACCCGACAGGACAGGAGTTGTAGGCGCCGGGATTTAAATGCCGTGAAGTTGCAGGGAGAAGACAGAAGAGCACTGAAGCGATCACATGACTCTCGAGTCTGCCCAATTAATGTCAGCGTCTCACAAGCCAGGAACAGGAAGAGGAGTGCGACAGTTCGGCGCTTCTCCCAAGGCCAGTCCAGTAAGTGTTTCTGTGTTCCCCTGAAAATAAGACACGTTCTTATTTTTGGGAAAAGACGGTAGACCATTTTTCACTTTTTTATTAAAGTGAACTCTTCCTTAGTTCTTACTTCTCCAATCCACCATTCCAGTGTATATCCAGCTACCAACCAAAGGGGGTGAACCCAAGGACCCTGACATGGGAATTCCATTACCACAAAGGCCATATCCCCTTGCGGGGGTTATGGGTAAAGACCAGGGGCTCCTTAGACTTAGCACTTTGGTGTGAACCCCACGGTGGTACAGAAGATCCATAGCCACGTCCGTGACAATAGCTGTATATTTGTATTTATTGCCGGGAATTAGGACTGCAATATCCAAACAATTCAAATGTATTCATTCAGTTGAAGAGGGCGATTTTTACTCTCAAGTAAAGAAATAGACTAATTGCACAGGCTGTATCAAACGTGTGATGTATTTTGCACAGAATATTCACACAGTGGGCAACATATCAGGGGGGTACTTATAAAGGGAAGCGGAGTCACCCAAAACGTACACTGTGTAAAGATTCTGCGTTAAATAAATCACGTTTGATACAGCCTGGACGCTTCGTCTATTTCTTTCATTAGGAATTGGGACTGTTCCCACCCTGCTAAAAGTGCACACTCAGTGCGGCTTTACACGTGAATTCAGCATCAGAGAGTTAAGGGGCACGCGAGCGCATTAAAGGGATTCCTTCTCGGCGAGAGCAAAAGAGTTGTCTCGCCGAGACTGGAATCCCTTTAATGCGCTTGCTGATGTCCGTGTGCAGGACATCAGCGAGCGCAGATTAGTCAGTCCGAAGTGAGGCGAACACTCCGCACCTTACTTCGAACTATAGTGAATTCGGCTCCAAGTCCACACTAGCATATAATGCGCAACGCATCATACGCTAGTGTGAAAGAAAAATACACTGAGCGTATTTTTCTATTGTACTTACCAGCAACAGTGTGAACGCTCCCTCGGTGTTCACAATACTTCCTATGAGGTCGCATTTTGAGAGTGGCGTATCATACGCCAGCCAAAATGCAACACACATGTGGTGAAATTTATTAAAGGGGTTATTTTTACCGAACGATTGGAATTTCGATCGATTCCTATTGCACGATTGGAATTTCGATCGATTCCTATTGCACGATTGGAATTTCGATCGATTTCCGATCGCACGATCGAAATTTCGATCGATCGCTCGAAATTTCATTTCGGGCGATCGGAATTTAACTTCGGGCAATCTTTTCGCTTTTAATACATTTTGCCCACAGCGTTCTGGGCGCAGCATATGTGTGCTAGTGTGTCCGGAATTAGGTAAGTGCTATTGGCTTTCATTGAGCCATATTTTTTTTCACACATTAGTGTATTATGCGCTGAGCATAATACGCTAGTGTGAACCTAGCCTTAGGGATTACCTTCCAATAAGCTGTGTACGTCATCATGTCTGCAAATCTTGTCTGTGGGATGTACTTCAGGATCAATAAACCATTTATAAGCACTGGCAGGATGCAAACTGAATATGCTTTCAGCAGGTGGACTTAGCAGAGAAAAATACACTGAAAAGTATATTAGTTCCTCAGGTTCCAATATGAATCACTGGGGTGTAATTCATGGTTACATAGATGTACAGGGCTTTAGGGGGTTATTTATTAAAATGCAAACAGTTGCGTAAATACCCATATTCGCATCCATTTGCAACTTCACTTATTCAACAAACTCTACAATGTGATGAATTTGCAACCAATTCTGACGCTTACTCCAGTCGCGGACTTACGGAGTTCTTCGCATCAATTTTCGTGCATGTGTACAGGTAATTCGGACATTGAGCATGCGATGGAGTCTGCCGAAGGAGCGGATTCTGCCTTCACCAGATCAGAGTAGTGAATTGAGGGGTTGATGGCAGGTCTCCAGTGTTGCGTAAAGCAACTATTAATTCCAAAGTAACAATGGCGACTACGACTAAATGAGTTTACTATTAAACATGAACTAGGCACAAGGTGACATATAAAAATAAGCATTTTTCACTTACAGTATATACAGTCGGTGGGATATGATGTGACTGACGTCACTGCCCTTCACTGGAAGAATTCGCTTCATTCCGCATGACCTGTCATCCTACTATTGTGTACTGACTACGTAGCACTATGCATGCGACCGCGTCTGTCAATGTCCGCTGCTTCATAAATAAGGGGAAGAGAATTTACATCTCCCTGATCGTAGTGACGTGAACAGACGCCATGTCACTATGGTAGGCGAATTCACACTTTAATGAATGATCCCCCCAAGTCTTTAATGCAAACACCCTTGCTTAAACTAGCAACACTGAATGATTTGTCTGCCTGCACAGGGATGGCAGCAATTAATCATACAATGTGTAGTCACAAAAATACACAGTCTTTACCAGTAACTTTTTATACTTATCAATCTCATTGTCAAGGACCATGTTACATTTCCAGATCAACCTCCACTACCCTCACCTGCTTTGAACTACCTTGCATTTTCTTTCAGACAATCTTAAATCCAACCAAAGAATCAGGCACCCATCATGTATTTGGTCCCATGTAGTTGTCTGTGTGTCTCTAAAAGCAATAAAAATTAACCTCAAGAAAAAAATGTGTAATTGCATTATTGGAGTGATCAGGCAAGTTAAGTCACATTCTATTTCTGAAATGAGTAACTCACATTGAAAAAATGCCACATATCCAATCACCGTGCATTCTTACAGAAAGAACCTAGAGATGCAAAAGTTGGAAAAAAACTAGTTGAAAAGTTGCAGAGAGCTGCAACTCAGTCTGATGCCTGCAAATAGAATGAATGTGTGCGTTATAGAGAATGATGTAATGTGAGAGCGGGGTGTTACTCATTTGGTAGGGAATTCCATGCTGGGTGGCCTTGTGCCAATTGCACCATTCTAATGAGAAAACATATGTACTAATGCCAGTGACATTTTTAGGATCAGTCCTTCCATGGCTCAGAGTGCATCAGTAGAAATAGAAGGATCATGGACCAGTTCCACTTAGTTGCATAGTGTAGTAAAAATGGACCTTTAGTAATGACTTCCTACAAGGTCTAAAATTTATCAACATCAGTAAGAGGTTTGTAGGACAGTCTCAATTAGGCCCAAAGCATACTAATGGCAGTCACATGCTTGTGGATCAATTTCTCTGGGCCTGCTGAGTTTGTGTAAAAACAGCAATGTCAACTTGAGAAGTCCAATCTAAACCCAAAACGTACTAATAGCATAAATAGATTTATGGGTCAGTCCATTGTATGAAGTCAATGTGAGTAGATTGTGGATTCTTAAGACCTCACAAAGCAGATGACCATGGCAAGAATGGAAAAAGTACCTTCTGTACGAATTACACTCTGTGTTGTCACAAAAGTGTCTCTGGCTATACAACTGAATACAGGCAGTCCTCGACTTACGATGGTGATCCGTTCTTACGCGGCGTCGTAACCCGAATTTCGACGTAAGTCGGATCATACGTTCGTACAGTACTGTACACCATAATAACAGTGTACAGTACTGTACTGCAAACACTTAGCCTATCCAAACAGTGCTTGGACACACCTGCTCTAACACAGTACCCTACATAATTATCAATAAACACAGGTACAGTAAAATATTGTTTAATAATTAAATAATGTACTGTAAGTGCTGTAACAGTAATAAACATTGAACAAACAATTCAAAAAAGATTGGGGGTTTATTACTGTACATCAAAACAGAAAGTTGCAGGACGTAGGGATCATGAGTTTCGCCAGATAAGCACATCAGTGTCTAACAATATGTACTTGACGGCAATGAAAATGTACAAATGTCTTGTAAAGGGTCTTCTAAGTATCAGTGCTTTTGATGACCTGTATTAACTGACACTATGTTTTTTCATTCTCCGAATCAAATGTACTGCTGAGAGTAACTAGCTTATCTGTGTACATTTATTTATGAATACAAGGCTGTTTTGTTATTTTATCCCAACCAGGGTTCACATACAGTCATTAATATGCAATGGTAAAACACGCTGTACAGGACAAGGGTTATTCGATACACTTTTTTCCACTGTTTACATTTTTAAAGACATAAGGGCAAAGATAAAGTACAAGTGAAAAATATATATATATTTTTTTTTAGTTCATTAAATGGCACATTCTGGAACCCTGAAAACTGACTCATTTGATATCAGTCATGGAGCACAAAGCAATATATGTACTAGGGATGGAAGGGCCTGCATCCGTGGTATCCCTGGGTTAAATTTTACTTGTGTGTGTGGGGTCTACCTATTTGTATTCCCCAGATTACCAGTCTGTCATCACCATTACAAATGACATCATATATTAAATGTTTCCGCCAAGTGACAGCTGCTCCCGCCCCCTTCTGTAGAGAGAAAATACTTCATGCTAATCTCCTTCCTTTCTATTTATTTTACCAGAGTGTTTCACTGCTTGTCAGCCACTCGGGCATCTGCTCTAAAAACAAAGCCACATCATGGAGCTATTCGCATAAAGACACATGGCCTATTTATATCAACCGCAGATTCATTACACTACATTAGCAGACAAGAGTACTGCTTCAGACACAGTTAAGCTGCATTAGTTGTAAAGCCTCTGGTGGCTGCATCACACATGTGCGTGCACTACTTTTGCATTTTTGACTAGTGCAAACATTAGAAATCCTTATTCGGTGAAGGGAGAGTTGATAAAAGTCACACAGCAACAGTACAAGGTACAAATATCAGAAGCAAAGAGGTTGAAGCATTCGAAAATATAATGCATTTGGCCTTGTTCATTTTGACATATTTTAAGTGATTTCACTGAGAAAAAAAACTAAGTGACCAATACAAATTCCCTAAGGCCAAATAATATGAGCAGATATTTTGGACTATTTGACTTGGTTAGCCAGGTGGACCTGAAGCGTGCCTCAAGACCACATGACCTCCCAGGTATATTACCAAATTATTTTTGTAGCATTTGAACTGTAGAAGCCTTATTAACAAGAATAAGCTTGACAGTAAAAGTTCTGTGTGAGGTACACGCCCTTTTGGAGTCCTTGAGCAGTTAATACGCCTGTCACGGCATGAGGAACCCTTTATCACCGCTTGGCAATTTGATGCCCACAGATCCTGCTCATTATTACCACTCTTCGGACCCTTCTGATCGCTGTGGACTTTAATAACACGGATGTTAGACTTTTTTCATCCTGATTAGACCAAGGCAAATTTGCTTGCTGATGACCCCAGGACTCAATTCTCTTCTCTAATTGTAATGAGGGATGGTGCTTGTTATCAAAACACAAGCCCTTTATCCCAGTGAAGGTCAACAAGGTTATTCACTGATAGTACTGGGGAAATGCAGAACTGATTAACCCTATCACATTGACAAACAAGAGGGTAACAAAGTGCCTCACAACAGCATTTTAACAGGTTAGCACATAATTATGCCACTGCGATCAGTTATCACCTTATTGTATCATCTCAGGACATTTATTACACATGCATTATAAAGGTCTTTCTGCTCTTACAGATTATGATTTTTTTTCTCCTATAAAGTACTGCTAACTAACATTGTTTTGATGATAATTTACTGCAGTCTCTTTATATATAGATATCTGTCAACCTTATATAAATGTCACAGTTACTGCATGAAATAAGTTGTATGCTGAAAAAGCATCAAACTGTCATTGTTCCCTCATAGAACAGGGACCTGCTGAAGACCTGCCAGAAATGCAAATGATCTCCATCCACACAAGGGATTTCGCAACTGACTTTCTGGCAGACTGACAGTGTCAGGGACACCAACAGGAGAGGCACTTATTAATAACCTTTTTTTTTTTTTACAAAGCACTACTTACAATAGAGTACCATGTGACAATGCAATAACAGATCATGAAACACTAAAGCGACCACTACAGCTTACAATATCAAATAGGACCGAAGGTGACACAGAAGGGATAGATATGTGGAACATAGTGCTCCACAACCAAATCCTTCATTCAATATGAAATGCTTAAGCTTTGGCCAGCCAATCAGCTATTTCAGTACAAATCACAAGTATAGCTTGTGGGATAAGCAGTCTTAAAGGCAAGAGGGTGTGTTGTAGAGATTTGCAAAGTTATGCATGTGGGTTCAACGGGAGGGTATATATATATATGACTGTGTATACTCTACAGCTGTTGAAAATTTCAGCATAGGTCTAAATGGGTCTCTTTATCATTTTCCATTTTCTTCAAAATATCAAGAATGTTCCAATTTGCCTTTCCTGGAAAGATAAAAGTAATTATTTAATCAATCTTCATAAAATGTGCGACACAAACCATAGAGCTGAAAGTGGAACTACCCTGAGAACCTCAGTATGCAAAGCCATTTAATAGTCTCAATTCAATTGCATATATACACATATATTTGGTTTAAGTAGAACAAACAACACTGAACAAACCGTAGGGCTGGAAGTGGAACTACCCTGAGAACCCCAGTATACAAAGCCATTCAATATTCTCAATCTAATTGAATATAAACACATATATTTGGTTTAAGTAGAACAAACAATACTGAACAAACCGTAGGGTTGGAAGTGGAACTACCCTGAGAACCTCAATATACAAAGCCATTCAATATTCTCAATTCAATTGCATATATACAGTATTTGGTTAAATTAGAACAAACAATGCTGAATGATTGTGGCAGACAGCAAATTACTCACTGGACCGCATTCCTAAAAGTCTGAATAGTCGCGTAGAGCTATGAATTCACATCTATTCGCCACTTCCCATGTTGGCTTACTGGGAAAACTCTGGGAAGTTGCAAATAATATACATCCAATTTGGGCATCTACGATAGTCACAAACTTACAGAGCTCTTCGCATCAATTTGCGTGTACATGCAGAGGCACTTCTACTATTGACTAACTGGAGGAGTGCTTCGAAGTTGTCAATGCAACAAGGTGAACTGCTCCAAATTCACCATTTTGACTTCACTATTTCAGACTGGAAAATTGGAGGGTTGTTGGCAATGCTCTAGTGTTGCATAAAGCAACTATTCCTTCAAAAGTGACAATGACGACTAAGTGACAACATGACCTAGGGATGAGGTGACATAGAAACAGAATATTCATAGAATACAGTTAGTGGGATATGGTGAGACTGATATCACTGCACTTCACAAATTCACCTGACTCCGCATAACTTCTCATCCTACTTCAACTTAGTCAAAAGTGAGAAGTGAATTTGCGTCTATTTTGGCGATGTGACTCAAATTGTAGCAAGGTAAATTCACCCTTTTAAGAATGAGGCCCACTGTGCATTTCAGTTTTCTCAGTTCTGCAGCACCAAATGGATCCGTTCATCTCTATATGGATTTTTAACTGGAAAATGGGATTGGTTCCTGTCAATTGAACCTGACTTAAGGTACAGTAAGGGTATTTATTATACAAACCCCAAAATCAGAAAAGTTGGCACGTTGTGTAAATCGTAAATA
>WMED01027533.1:0-10268 GCA_019650415.1 Pipa parva | reverse complement strand
GGGGTTGCCTAGGGAGCAGATAGGGCCAGAGTCATCTCTGCCTACGTGCACACCCAAACCAAAAAATGATGGTTGTTACATGTTGTTTCTTCATAGCATATCAAATAATTAATTGTATTAAATTGTTCATTTCATTATTAGTAGCATCTATCTGTAATTATGAACAAAGAAATTCTGTTTCAAGCACCTAACCTCAAAAAGCAGTGCACACTTTTATTTGCCATACCATAATCAGGACAGATTGCAAAAAGACTATTAATAAATGTCAGCACTGTTTAATCATTAACCTGGAAAATGTCTACATAGATGTTATCATCTGAAGCCAGCGCTAAGGTCTAGCACCCTTCATTAGTTCTCCTATTATTTGTAGTAGCAGGCACATTATGTATGACTTTGTTCTACTGGAAGTGCTAAAAGGAGTAGCAAAAGAAAATAATTAAAACTTTAGCCTGTGCTGCTACTTTCTGCTGAGAGAGAGAATAGTAAGGTAGCTGCAGATTATAGAGACTCCTTTAATGTGGGACAGTGTGTCCAGTGAGTGAATTGGTATCAATACGATCCACAATTCAAATAAGTCTTAGGAGGGAATTCAGGAAGCTCCAAAGTGAGGCGAACACTACGCGCCTCACTTCGGAGCTTCCTGAATTCCCCCCTTAATATTCAAAACATATTTTTACTGATAATTATGAAAAACTGGTTGTTAACAATATTTTTTTTATTTTTAATAAATTGGTGGCATGAGTTGAGTAATGTTAAACTATTGTCCAAGGAGACCCATAATAATCTGTGGAACCCATTAATGGATAATTGGATGGATGGAGCTGTATAAATCATGTTACCCAGGTCAATCTAGCTCTCTACTCCAGGGGTTATGCTGCATTCTTCTTTACATATGAGGGATTTTAAGTGATGCAGGAATAAACAGGATAACAAGGATTCTTAGAGATACCCAGATACCACAGACTCCAGGCCGTGATTTGTTCACCAGCCCAAAATATATGAATATTCTGCAGTTGCAAACAGGGTAACCCAAGAATTACTGGAAACATAGGAGTACTAAGAATAAATAAGGAAAAAGTCTAAATAGTCCAATAGGATAAACAGGATCACTGAGATAAGACACAAAGGCAGCACTGAGAAAACTGTCCACTGCTTCAGAGTCAATAAATGCCTGGGTTTTAATGGTGCATGTTCTTAAATGAAGGGAGACAGGTACAAGCAACTGCAAAGTTCTTTTTAATGCACAATTAAAGGAGTGCCTGTCAGGCTTAGGAGGTCCTTTTCTTGTTGCCCTAGATAAAGTAGTTTCTCTTGATGTCAAGGAGGTCACTCCTATCAACACAGATTCCACCCTAGGTGGAATAATCATAGATCATGAAATCTAAGAGAGTGAGTTAGGAGTTTTTAGTCTCTTTTTACAATCTTGTTCATGCTAACTTCTCTCACACCCACAGTTATCCACTTTGAAGTCAAGATCAATAAGGTCTACCAGAGTTCTCTGCAGGACAGCTAATCTTTTAGCTGCTCAGTCAGACCCAGATAGGCAAGAGCAACCAATGCTGGTTTCAGAAGCCACTATGGGGCGATCCTGTAGTGATAGGTAGGTCTGTGAGCCCTAGTAGGTATGTATATGAATATATGTAAGCAAAAGGAAAAAGGGGAACTCCCCTAGTGTGATACCGTAAATATTTCATGTAAAACAATGTGCATATACAGTATGTCCGTGAAATAAAGTATGCTATATAAATAATAAGTGTTACAGGTGAACACAAAACACTTTTTTATAGTGAATCTGTGCTGTAATATTTTACAGGCACTGTCTGGTGAGTGCATGCACAAAGGGGGTTCACGAACTCCCCAAACACTACCAGCACAGATCAGCTATTTTAGCACAATCACACTCTGGAAATTTCCAGAATCAGTGCACAGCACAGTAATTTATAATTTTAATATTCACTATAAAAAAGTGTTTTACAAACGTGTTATTTGTGATCACCTGTAACACTTATTATTTGTATAGCATACTTTATTTCATGGACATATATGGACATTGTTTTACAAGAAATCCTTTCGATATCACACTACGGGAGTTCCCCTTTTTCCTTTTGCTTACATATATTCACCAGCACATCCACCTACTCCGTCTTATGGATTTCAGCAATTCATTCCAATCGAGGCTCATTGGGCAAACCGCCTCAGTGGATAAGTCGCAGGAAACCACAAATCTTTTTCTTCACAGGCAGGACTTTTTTGTCATTTCAGAAGGACACTCTTTTATCATGGTGTTGATTTAATTGCTTTTATATACTTATCATTATAATATTTTAGCCTGTACTAATATTAATATTTATTAATTTTTCATATTCAAATTTTATTGAACATTATAATATTCAGGGCACAGTACCATTTCTGGACAAATAGTATATTGTCCTCACTTACATGTAAATAGATGGGTATTTCCTAATTATCAATACACATTACAGACACTTACTCCAGTGCCTGTAATATTGATACACAGAATGAAGTTATTCATAAGGCCAAGTAGTGGTTTTCTAACTCTTCTGTCTTTTTTTTAATTCAGTGGAACAATAATTTTTCTTTTTTTGAAGATGAGTGAAATATGTGTAACTCTTTATATTATGTTGATGCTCTGGCCATTAAAGTTGATCATCTGCTATGCTTCTTCTTTGCATCCACCTCCCATATTGTATGAGTTTTTACGCCAAGCCATGCTCTTACATCCTGAATAGCTTCAAACTCTGTTGCAAGTGCATACAGTATATCATCATTCATATTTCAGATTATGCTCAGTATCCAGAAGCCTACTTTTTAAAATAGAAATTTATTAATAGCCCTGTCACTTACAGTGGACTAAGGTACTTAACCCCTCTTATTTCCAAGTAACATTTACATCTGTGCATGATCAGTAGTGTAACATAAATGAACCAGGCCTCCCACCCCAGACACAGTGATGCCCACTCCACAACCCCAGATCCCTCTGACCAGTACAGTACATGTTCCGTAAGAATTTTTTTTATCAGATTTTCAGTAGACACTTTATAAAGCAAGATGCATCATTGCTGATGCACATCATGCATTACACAGACTTAAAATAATTAGGTGTATTTTTTGTTTTTAAAGGATGCGTCAGTATTTGGCTTTCTTACTATATATGTGCCTCATCAGTGAAATACATATAACTACAGTTCACCAATTGTTTAAATAAGTTCTTCCACACAGGCACTTGAGAAACAGGCTAAATGCAAAAAGGAATTCATTGAGTATGCATTGCACCTGTAAAATAAAAAGGGGTATACTGGATTTTTAGCTTGTAAGCTGATGAGTAAAGGTGAGCACCATTAAACAAGCAATACTCAACAAAATTAGGTTTCTGTCTTTTATGGCACTATAGAGGCTAATTTAATTAGTCTGACTTGGTAAGTAATGAGAGATGGGAACACGATGAAGGTCATTTCCCTCAAATGTCCATGGAAGATGTTACCAGCATACAGCAATAAATCACTTAGTGAAAAGACATCTTCATTGTGAAACTTCGTCAGTGTTTCTTAAACTGTAACACAAGTCGACACAGAACTGATATTGTTGCTGCAGAGGAAATATTAGTCAGGGACTTCAATACATAACAAAGTTAGAGACATATTTGCATTGATTCTTCTGTTTGCATGGTTTTAGAACATGAGAAAAAATAAATTATGTAATTCTGTTATAATGGCACTCATGTGACACTGATATACTGTTTTGGAAAACTTATACAATTCATTCAGTTAAATTATTATTATATTATTAATAGTATATTATTAAATACATAGCACCTTTACTCTTTCTTTTTCAATTCAAATAATCTAATATAAAGGGTTTCAAGGCATCATTTGGTTAAAATTACAAACATCCTCTTTTCTCCTCATGCCCAAATGCTCCATCTCTTTTTAATTAACACATTCTTCCATGCAATGGAAGAATTTTTAGCTTCGGATACATACGCTCCTTTCATCACACCTGCTTTTTTTCCCAGCAACTATAAATTACAAACCAGTTTTCCTAGTGCTGGACTCTACAGTTATCAAATTCAGTCTTTTATATGGTTAATTTGCATTGGACTATTATCCTATTTCCTTAGAATAATAAAAATAAATTACATGAAAAACCCTAATGGCTAAAATGCTATAAGCAAATAAGCTAGCATTAAGTACCAACATCCACAATGATATTTGATAACATAATTCAGAAATTTCCAGAACAATGCATTAAATCAGTAAGGTTACAAATAGACAGAAATGTTGGATGCTTCTTTATCTAGACAAGCTAAAAACATGATGCTTTTGCTTGGAATTAATGACTGAAATCTCCTCCTAAAAGCCTCAATTCATCCCCACCTGTAGATTTTATTGCTTTCCACCACTATGAAACTCCCCTTTTGAAATTACTAATTATATCAGAAATCACATGATAATTTCAATATATTTTGAAAATATTTAGACAATGAACTGAGGAAATAAATAAATATTATATTTGTGAGGATACAAGAAAAAATGTGTTATAAACTATCTGGCACAAGTTGTATATTCTATTTGTGCTTCTAGATTATTTCATTTTTTTTTTCTTTGCATATGATTTATTTATTCAGTTTGAAGATAAAATAAAATACAATAGTAATTGACAGTCTAGTCTGTCCTAATTTATTCCCCTGTTACATTTGTACAATATCCATTGATCAAGAATGCACATACCTGTGGCATCTTCCAGAAATTCTGCAACACTAACAAAAGCATGATGGGAAATAACATTTTTACTGAATAGAGAAAAAAAAATGAAGCAAAAGAGAGAGAAAACATGATAAGAAAAATAAGAGAAATAACCAAAGAGTTAGAAACAGAAATATTAGAAGAAAGGGAATAACAACCTTATCTGACTTACCTACAGTAGAACAAGGTTAGTACATTTTATGGTCGATCATTGGTACACACAAAGGTGCACTATCCCCATTAGTAGCATGGAGATTTGTTTTTACTCTTTATACAAACTGAATAAACAATTTCTACATAAATAATAATTATGCTTTAAGAAATGCAATATGTTGCAGGTTTTTCCTATGTAAATTTAATGCATTTTGCTATAAGACAAAGCCATTTACTTTATACTCATCTAATATCTAGAAAACAGACTTAACAGAAATTCAAGCAGAGCAGCACCAGCTGTATAAAAATACTGGGCCACTTTCTCCCAGGTTCTTTCAACCTGTAGCAATTCTTAATCAAAGTGAACAAAGTAACCACACTCCCCTTGATGGCCATAACAGAGCGTTTTATCTGCTCCATCTGGCATTGTAATAAAGATTTTGTTATGAATATGGCTTCAGGGATGAAAAGGTTAAGTTCCTAATTCTAAAAATTCAAATGACACTTGTTCTAGAAAACTCAATGACAATTCATGACAACCACAAATAAATGTTTATTAAATAAATTGCATCTGAAATGTAATAGTGTAATATCAGTGTACACAGAATGCAAAAATCCCAAATATATTTAATGACAGGTTTCTCAAAGTACTGAATCTTGGGAAGGACATTTACAGCTAAAAAAAAATAATGCATAATGGGTAAAAATGGACATTTCCTACTTTTGCAAACAAAGCCAGTAATCTCTAGGGTTACAGCCTTTGAATTTATTCTGTTTTGCACATAATTAACACGTTTCTTTGTTTGGGCTTCATTCCTTTGAACACATTCCAGAAAAGTACAGCAGGTCAGAGGCACCCTATAAAGGCAACACACGTTCTTACATCAAAGGAAATTAATTAATGGGTATAATTTGTATAAATATGGAAATTATTTGCTAAATCTCTTTAATGAACAGTTATAGCCTCCCTTGAGATAATTCTCATTTAGAGAACTGCTATAGGCTGTTAAAGGCATTAAGATTTGGAAACCTCCAGGGAAAAGGATTTTAAAATGCTTTACTTGTACCTCAATTACAAAATGAATTCACTTTTCCTTTTTCTTTTTATTAAACTTTGTGGATTTCAAAGAAATATACATTATATAACCTCTTGTTTTAAAGAGATACTGACATGAACATGAAAACGACTTATTTTTGCCTAATCGCAATGTGAAAGGTTATAGTCACTTTAATGTGCTTCACTGAAACTCATCATCCTGTATTGGTATAAAGTTGATGGCAAACACAATTGACAGCCTGGGAGTTCTTTTAATGCTTCCACTGGGCCCTCTAATGGGCCCATCCGGCACACCAATCCAACAGGCCAGACCTTCTCCTCCCTCTCCAACTTTATACGATGCTGGCCGGTGAGGATGTGCCTTCTGGTGGGCCACATTTAAGCTAATTCAACCCCGTACTTCCTCATGGAAAACAAAGACAAGTGCAAGTTCCAAACCAGAATAATTTAAATAACAACTTTAAAGGCTATTTAGCTAATGGGTTTCCTACATAGCAATCTAGAGCAGCCAGAAGTCAGTTTGAGATACCTTTGGTTTATAGAGTAAAGATCAAAAAAGTTACCTTCAAATTTGGCTTCTCATGTTTTCCGATAATTAATCCATATGATTATTTTGATATGCAGTTTATTTGTAAAGACCCTTTCTCACCTTTTTCTATTCATTTTACCATTTCATTTGCTGGTTTTCAATGTTCTATATAATTTCTCTAGACTTTTAGATTCCATTGATTTTTATAGGGTTGAAAAGAAATTGTCAATATCAATAAATATCGATGAGTTGAAACAGGCAACACTTTCCAGTGTTCTCACAGAGATTTCCAGAAGAAGGAAAAAAATTGACTTAACAGTTTTATAAATAGGCAAAACAGCAATTGCGGTAAATTACCACTATCTCACTCGAATTAACCAGTCGAAAAACATTTTGACTTTTATGAATATCCCTAGTATATTGGTTCCTCTAACTTGTAGGATTTACAATATATTTATGCTGAACTAGCTCTGTAACAATTCTTCAGCAATGACTTCATTTTTCAGTAGTAATTGTTTTACTTCATAGTTGCATTTTACTTTTGTACTGAAAAGCGATACATAGCAATTTGTTATTAGTAATAGTAATCTTGACTTATTTTCTGGTGCTGTTAAAGGAATCATCTTTGTTTATGTGTCTGGAGCCTACTGCATTTTTATTTCTGTAGGGATTGTGAACATTGTCAAGGACTGGCATTTATTTTCAAGCAGGTGCAGTAGATTTGTAATGTACTCTGCTTTCGTTATTACCATTGACCTTTTGTGATATTAATGTTAAAAGTCATTGAGTTGCAGTTCCTTTATTGTCTCTTATTAGATGTACCCTGCTCCATGAGCTGGCTTGCTTGGATTGTGTCCTTATTGCACATGGAACTGAAATTGTTACAGATTTGATAATAAATTGCTGATGCCACATGTAAATTATATTTTTCTAAAATTAAGTAACTCTTTGTCTGTCGTTTGTTTGAGTCAGGTTACCCAATAATAGAACTTAGATCAGGGATGGTGAACCTATGGCATGCATGCCAGAGAGGGTATGCAGAGCCCTCTCTATGGGCACACGCGCCCTCGTCACCACTGTCTCCAGTGCAGGCTGTGGACTCGACCTGACAGTCTTCAGGCTGAATCCGTGGCCTACACTGAAGGAGCGCTTGCTCTCTGGGGACTATAGCGAGCAGGCGCGCTCCTCCCCAACACAGGTGCAATGATGTTACTCATCAGCACCGGCACTTCAGGGGACAGCACTGGTGAGTGACGTCACCTTTTCGGCAATGGGCATCGAAAAAGTTCGCCACCACTGACCTAGATCTATAAGTACAGACAGCTGGTGTCTGCTTTGATGGCCTTTGTTCTAGATATCTGTGCTTACTGCATCTTGTCTGTCTGTTCACATTCTTGCTCTTATAGAATACTTCTTGTAACACTATTATTCACTAAATCAATTACTGCTGGATTTTACCTATAACCCAAATTATACTGTATAACAAAATATCAGCATGGGGTTATGAGGGATCAGTAATGTCAAACTAATCTGATCAGCTTGGATGAGGATGTCAGTTCTAAACTGTACCGTATGAGTCACTGGAGGTCATATACCTCAATGTTTCCAAAGCATCTGATATTGTGTTACATAAAAGGTTAGTTTGATTAAATGGAAAATGTCTGGATTAGGGAAAAATCTATGCAAGTTTGTTAGCAACTGGCTCAGTGGTATGAAAAAAAAAAGATAGTGAATAATAATAATAGAAGATACTGGATCACCATTACTGGTGGTACCACAAGGTTCACAACTGGGCCCTATATTTATTAAACATCTTGTAGAGGAGTTGCTAAGAGAAATTTATATTATTGTGCAGATTATACAAAATAATGTAAAGTAGTTACGCAAAAGAGGGCATAAAAATGGTTTAAGCTGCAAGAAAAATGAGTACTGTAGGAATCTATGATACTTTATTTGGACTAACAGTTCATTGTTTCGAGACAAGCTTTCAAGAGATATTGCCTCTTCATCAGGTCCGAGCAGTACCTCAGTACATTTTGTGTGTGTACATGTGCAATTTGGCTACTTACCAAGTACTGAAATGAGTTGAGCAATGATTTGTAAAGTTTACTACTGTATTTACCGGTTTGACTTTGTCAGATCACAGGGGCAAAATAGAGGCAACTGTACATTCAAAGCCAAAGAAAATACAGTGACCAAGTAGCAACATTTTTTAGGAATACTGTCATATAGGAAGGGATGTAAATAGTATTTGCTGCAACTTTAATACAGCGACAATAGTGGTGACAAAAATGTAAAAAAGTGGTGGTATTGTCTGTTCTTATATTAAATCCTGCCTATTAATTGTCTTTTGAAATTAAAGAAAAATATAGTTATAGCAATATTGTCTCCTTTAAGAAGATCCATGGGAATCATGGGAAAATCATGTCATTTTACTTCACCTTTAATTACTTAAATTACTTCACTTTATACAAAATCAGTGACATTTTATCCCAGTCTGCTACAATATACGTATATATTACTATGTCCCATTATAATGTAGCCAAAATATTATACAGGTGAGATAGAAAATTTAGTGCTTTTGGTGTTGAACACTTTTTCCTTCATTTTAAGGTAATAGCTACAAGTCTTCTCACCTGCACAATCCCAGGCTACTTCCAGTAATAATACACAGTGCGTTTTCTTATCAGAATCTGTAAGGACAAAGTACATAAGCTGCTAATCAAAAAAACTGACAATCAGCTTTTTAGATATCCAATGATTTTAGCCTAATGAACCTTAGCATAAATGCCCATTGCTGTATGTCATGCAGAAATTGTGCATAGTCCTTTGTTCCTGACATAATATTGCTATTATACAACCCATCAACCAGGACTTGAGCCATTATCATTTGTTTAAGATGCTTCCCACATAAATACACACAGGCAACTAAAGCAAGAAATAGTTAAAAAAACTTTGTGTCCTGGAATTCTCTAGTCAAAGTTTGCTACTAAATACTATAAATGGGTTATAGACTGACGCCTTTGCCCAAGAGATCCACTTGTGTTTTGACTGTTTAACTTTTCTTCAAAGTAGAGTCTAATTAAAGTGAAAAATCACAGAGTGATCAGCTAACAGGGATTTATGAAAGTAAAATGTGCTTCCACACCTTTCCACATTTATGCAACCAAGATACTGAAGGTGTAGAAGTGTAGAACAGACAGCACTAAGCTAAATTTATTATTCTGTTTGTTATTTATCTTGTGATATTAAGATGTGTCAGTAATGTTTCCATAGGATGACAGTTACATTTATATTAAATTATCTCAATTAATTGTTCAAGCATGATACAGAAATATACTAGCATGTACGTTAAATGACAATTGTTATTTGTTGTATATTCTAAATTCATTTTCTGAACACACTCTTTTTTATTCAATACAAGAAAAGGAAAATGAATGACAAACATTATTTTGTCTTGATTCCCGCCTTGGCAGACATTTCAATGCAAGTCATTTTTTTGATCTCCACTGTAAATATATTATAGTACCACATTGAAAAAACACCAACTGGGGGGGAATTCACCATTCAGCGAAGTGAGCTCCGAATCCTTCGGTTCACTTCGCAAATGGTGTTATGCGTTCGCTGATGCCCTGCACGCGGACATCAGCGAGAGCATTAAAGGGATTCCAGTCTCGTCGAGACCAAAAGAGTTGCCTCACCGAGAGAATCCCTTTAAAGCGTGTGCTGATGTCCGCGTGCAGGACATCAGCGAGCGCATAACACC
>WMED01027532.1:0-10609 GCA_019650415.1 Pipa parva | reverse complement strand
AAAGTAATGTACCTACCGCTAATGTAAAACATACTACTAATGTAAAGTAATGTACCTACCTCTAATTTAAAGCATACTACTAATGTAAAGTAATGTACCTACCGCTAATGTAAAACATACTACTAATGTAAAGTAATGTACCTACCGCTAATGTAAAGTAATGTACCTACCGCTAATGTAAAACATACTACTAATGTAAAGTATGGCTATCTTTCCCTCAAAAAATTTGAATGAAAAACTTGATTGAAAAGTTTCTGTCGGTAAATATCGATTGAAAGAAAATCTCGCAATATTTACCGCAAGAAACTTCCTAAATCTCGCGGGAATAAACCTGGAAAAGCATGCGCTCAAAAAAAACAAAAAACATCCGTCATTTAGAAAATATAAAGTAGGTGCGAATGCTACCAAGAAATAAAGGCACAGTTCACTTAGACTAGCACGGTTTTGAAACAATACAGAAGCAGAGAAATTAATGTAATGACGGTTTAAAACCTATTAAGTTTATTAGAAATGTATTTCGCAGTTGAAAATAAGGTATTCTACTATTGTAGAAGTTAAAATGGGTGTTTTAGGGGCATGATATTATCATTTAATAGCAGAGCTCTTGTATCTTTATATTGGGATGCTGGGAGTTGTAGTTCAGTTATCATATTAGGTGACAGGTGAAGGTTGTTATGGTAAGTCCCTGGTGGATCTAGTTCTCCTCATAGTCTTCATAATCTGGATTTATCAATATTATTGTTGTAAAGAACCAACATTTTTCAGAGCGGAAAAAAAAGAGAATGAAAAGAAGGGTGTAAGTATTTTCTTGTTAAAATGTCAATGAAGTCCATCCAACATGTGTAAGTTAGAACAGCCTCCGGCCAGACAAACCTAGGGTCAATGGAAAAATGTGCTTATTATCCAGATTGTTTTAGTCCAGCATTTCTCTTGTCTTCCTTCCACCTTCCTTCTCTCTTTGTGTAATTAGGAGCCCAGTGACCCTTATTGCAGCTGGTAGACTCTGTACCGATTTTACTTACTACCTCCCCTCCCTCTATTTCCCTTGGTCCTCTGAAACCTCTGACCTTTCCTGGGGTTAGCTATGGGCCCTTGCATTGTGCCCTTATCAAAATGGGGCTCCTGCTGCGCTGATTACTTCCCAAGCATGCTGCCTATTTTTTTTTAACAGACTAATAAAGTGGCTAGTCATTTTCATTCTGTCTGCTACAGTTACATTGTTCCCAATGTGTGCTTAAACTGCCGATGCAACAACGCTGGTCAAGTTGCCTAAAACAAATGGTATTAATCTAATAATGATAATAATTACAATTAATTGTAAGGGAAAAGTTTACTAAAGTCAAAAACTATTTTTTTTTTTTTTTTTTACTCTTTCGCCACACAAACAGGTGTAAAGGTTAAAAATTGATATTTTTGGCAATCTTTTGGGCGAAAAATTCCGAGCAAAGCATCACTGGGAAGAAAAGAGGCAGCAATGAACGTACAAGTGAAGTACAGTGGTACCTCGAGATACAAACTGCTTGAGATACAAATTGCGATTCGGACCGTTTTCCTGTTTGGGATACGAGCTGAAATTTGAGATACGAACTGTTGGGGCCAGAAAGGATTAATTTCATATGTATTATTTTAAAAAGGGATAATTGGTTTGAGATACAAACTGTCTTGAGTTACAATCTCGGTCACAGAACGAATTAAATTCGTATCTCAAGGTACCACTGTATACATGTCAGTAGCAGGACACTATGCAGTAATTCATAAACCATAAAGTCACTATTGGCCATGAATTTAAACCGCTTTGCCTTGGTAAACAACCTGTTTGTGCGTTGGGAGTGGGAAGACAATGGGCTGTTCTTATTGGCATGTTATCTAAAATAATGTACATGTATCATTGCAATGAGATCTCAGCGGGATGCACAGATCTAGATTTGAAACAGACAGCCAAGAAAACAGCATGGGAACTGCTTGTGATAAAAGGTTTTTCTTAATCACCAAGGAGCCTTTAGTCGGAGGAATGTGTCAGTTTACTCTCTCTATAGGAAACCTGTCAGCCCCTCTACCTTTTCAAAGGTAGCTCTGTGGGAGCTGGACTAGCTTCACTCAGTCTTAAAGAACAAAAAAAGTCTGCCCCGTGTTATACACTAAAGACTTACCAAGGGAGAAGCTGCTCACATGAAATAGTCTCTGTACAAAACCATTGTTTAATTTTATTCTTGTTACAAAATACAAAAGAGTCATGATGTTAACGTTGTCGTTTTATAACTTCCATTTACTGCCGTTGTGTTTTATGATTGCATTCATTGGCAAGTGCTCCTTCTTGTTTGTTTCTTTATGGCGGGTCCCGAATTTAAGTATTTTAAGTCAGAGCGGGAAAGCTATCATTCATATTGAAACTCGCCAATCTCATTTTTAAAAAATTTTTTTTAATGTAAGATCTGTAGATTTTTCTTTCACAGCAAAAAAACAGAACAAATAAATGGGGCTGAGTTTCTTGTGCTGCACAATGGAGCCTTTATAATATTTCCATATAGTAAACAGTAGATGATAGCAGAGTCATCAGAACAGACATGTCACATGACAGATTACAATGGCATATGCACATATATTTGGTTTTCCTGGCTTGTTTGAACAAGACGTGTATTGCCACATTTTGGCAAGGTTCACACTAGCGTATGATGCGCAGCACATAATACGCTAGTATGAAAAAAAAGATATGGCTCAATGCAAGCCGATAGCACTTACCTAGTTCCAGACATGCTAGCGTATGATGCGCATAGGCTGGGTCCGGAGCACTGTGTGTCACGTTTTGGACAGCGTATTATATGCTGCGCCCAAAATACGACCACATAGGAAGTGATGTGAATGCTGAGGGAGTGTTCACACTGTCGCTGGTAAATACAATAGAAAAATACACTCTGCATGTTTTGTTTTTTTTCACACTAGCGTATTATATATAATACGCTGGCGTGAACCTAGCCTCAGGGGATCAGTAGTGTCAATCATTTACACAGGCCTGCAACACCCTAGAAACCAATTGTCAATTGGCATTCACTGGTTAAGGGGACCTAGAATAATCACTGGTTGGTTGCTATGGGTTACTAGACTACAAGTAAGTGCCACTTTTGATACATTTCTCCTAATTATCTCAAAAATAGAATATTTCTTTTGTTCGATGTAATAAATGTTTGCAGGGATCGCTCCAGTTAGAAGTGTATCATGGCGTTTTTGGCACTTTGACTTGCAGAGGTAAATGTCTGTAACAATCAGTAACTGTAGCACTGTATGCAGTGACTGTCACTGACAAATTAATGGCATTCAATGGAATCACAGACCATATAATAACCACTAGATTTCCCATGCTGTGGTTTCACTAAGCCATGATTTTCAACTGTTCTGAACGGAAGTGTTTTCCTTCACTGGAATTTAATGCCTTAATTACAATTTTGCTAAAAACTAGTCTGTACTCCTAAGGCTGGCATAAACCAGTGTTTCCTATGGGGCAACTGGAAGATGGAAATTGTTACATCAAACCACCTACTAAAGCTGGACAACTATGGAGTGAATCCTTTCTGGTGTTTTTTCTCTCATTTTAATCTGAGTAAAAAAATAAGTCAGTACAAACAAATCAAATGTAGACTACTATCGACTATGTCCCAATAAATCACTCTTATCTTTGTCCAAATAACAGTAAAAATGATTGAGGTCTGTAGGTAGAAAAAAACATACATGGCAGATGAAATGAATTTACATCAGTTTCGGTCACTTTGTGTTCTTGCCCCATAAAGCTTACAATGTAAGACCTGTCTGTCTTCTATTTGTATCACTGAATTGTACAGCACTGTGTAAATTTGTGGGGCTTTATAAATAAAATTGTATATACATACATAGGAAGGACAGTCGCCAGCTTGTCACGTTTTGATCACCACTATTGTCGCACCTACAACAAGTGATATTTACATCCCTTTGTATGCAACACAATTCCTAACCCATGTTAACGGTCACTTCTTTGTTTTTTGAGTGTACAGTCTCCTTATACATACTGTAGATGGAACAATGCCAGCAGTCCCCGAATTTGCCACTTTGTGCTGGCAAAGTCAAATTGATAAGTTAGTAGCATTACGCCTTCCCAAATTAGCATTTCAACGCTTGATTAATACCTAAATAGGCATCTCATTCAAAATTAAAGGGCCATAAGTCTGCATCAATAGTAAGCTATCAGATTGATTGCGTATTCGCCACATCTCAGAAAATAATGTTCTTTGATGAATACTCAAAGTGGCATATTTTACTATAGTTGAAAAACCGTTTTTACCCTCTTTTTACTGGCTTTGACTGTTTTTCACCACTGTCGCAGTTTAGTAAGCTCTTTCCAACTTTTTAGATTTTTTACTGATATAACATTTCTTCAGGCTGAGCTTGGAAAAAATCCATTATTCCCTATGGAAATGGGTCTTTTAAAAGTCCCTGGTGTAATATTCGGTGATATCGATAATGATATTAAAGGGCTCCACTGACTTTAGTGTTACTTGTAGCTGTATTTTTCTGCATTGATATTTACTGGTATCTTTTTATTGATATAGATACATTTTTTTTCCCCGATTTTCATAAATGAGGGGAAAATGCGGCAAAAGAAAAAAAAGGTGAAAACTGCAAAAAAAAGAGCGAATATGGTTTTCTTTTTAATCTATTTTCAGTCTGCATTTTCCTTTCTGTTTTATTTTTTTTAATTTTAATATTCCTAAAGCTTTTTGTAGAAATATTTGCAATGTTTGTTTGACCTTTTTCTAAATAACCCCCTTTCTGTCGAAAGCGTCCAATTCCTCGGCGGCGTTAGTTTTTACTGACCGTTCTCTTTTACAGAATGTACAGTAAATGAACACGTACGTTAGGAAAAACGAGCGTTGTATTCTGTTGACTAATGCAAATCCCTAACAGCAGCGTAACATAGTGTCAGTTTTGCAGTTGTTTGGTGGATTCTTGTTTGTACAAGTTTCCGGTGAAGACCACACAAAGTGATAGAGGGGAGATTAAAAACAAAAACACTTAACACCATTTACTCTGCAGGTAGCATAAGTGCAGATGTGCATCACCTTGTCGCTGTTTTCACTAAGCAGTACCCATGATACTGTTACATTAATAAATACCTTACAACCAATGCATTTTACAGCAAAAATAAAGTCTTTTATTTAGTCTGTGCTCAGTTAAATGAATATTGAAAGTGACGTTTTTCTTAAAGCCAACACAAGTTGGACGGCTATTTCGCCCCCTCTCTGTAAAAACTGCTTTCTTACATTAACTTTCAGTTTTCCTCCCCCAAGCTTTAAATTCAGGAGGTAATTCACTAAGGTGCGAATTTGACTGTCGAATTCGCAAACAGCGGATTCCCATAGCGAATCCGCTACAATTTCCCCATGGTAAATTCACAACAATTTTTTAATGTTAAGATTGCGACAATTTCCCCATAATAAAGTCACGACTGTGACAATATTCTCATTATAAAGATGCGACTGCGACAGTAGCAGCCTATTAAAACTGTCTTTCTCTTGCAAATTTTTACGTATATGCAACAATTCGGACTTCAGTGAATAACCCCCTCAGTCTTCGGGCAAAATTTATTAAACTCAGAAAGACCGCTCTCGTTTCATAAATTTAGTCATTCTTGTTCTAGAAATCTTCCATTTTCTAAAAGCATGCGTCCAGTTCTCCTTTGAACATATCAAAGCAGCTAACTGGGCAGATAATTATAAAAATTGTAAAAGTTTTTTCCTGGTATATATCGATTTATCTTTAATTGTATGTATCCAGAACCCAGCGCTGCAAGACAGCAGTGCTAACCACTGAGCCACCGCACTGCCCTGATTAGGTTGAAAATACTGATGTCTCCAATATCGATATATATTAAGCCCCTTCTGACTTTGCTGCTCCTCTGGTTGAGGGAGGGAAAACACCATTATTCCCTATGGGGATGGTTTAGAACATTTTTTCCAAGTCCCCATTGAAATGATCAGCAATATCAATGGAAAAAGAGCTCCAGTGAAAGTAATGTAAAGTGTAGCGTTGATAACGCATCGATCGGTTTAGATATTGATAAACTGTATGCAGCTTTACATAAATTGAGGGACATTGAAAATGTGGCAAAAGAAATAAAGTTCATAACAGAGCAAGAAGTGGTGAAACAGAACGAATTGCTGCGAATAGGTGAAAGTCACCTTTATAAATGACCCGTCCCCTTATATCAATTTCTCTTTTTGAACTTGCACATTAAAGTTTGGAAACATTTCCCAGTGTGTTGATTAGGAAGTGCACTGTTTACCTTAGCCTCCACTAAGCAATGTACAATGTAGCAGTCTCTTTCTGTAGACAGGCTGTCTAGTACTAAACACTGTATTCAGGGTAAAGTCTCATCACTTATCTGCAAAGTGGCAATGTTACCCATTCCTTCAAAGTGGAAATATTACACATTCCTTCAAAGTGGCAACATTACCCATACATTTTTTTAATTACCATCTCCCATACAGCCTCATACAATTTGTTCATTTTAAAAAATATTGTTTTTGATTTCTGTTACCTTGTTTCAAGTAATACGTGTATGCCAGGGTTGCGAACCTTTTTGGTACAGAGTGCCAAAAAGGTGACGTCACTCACCAGCATGTCCCCCCGAAGTGCTGGTGAGTGACGTCATCATGCCTGCATCGGGAGAGGAGCACACCTGCATCAGGGGAGGAGAACTCCCCCTCAAGCGAGCGCTCCTTTAGTGCAGGCCACTGATCCGGCCTGAAAACTGTCAGATCAGGTCCGTGGCCTGTACTGAAGGCAGGTTTGGTAAACGGGTCGCGTGCCAACAGAGAGGGCTCTGTGTGTGCCCTCTTTGGCACGCATGCAATAGGTTTTCCATCCCTGGTGTATGCAGTATATATTCCTTAGTACTGATCCCTGGATTCCATAAGGTCCTTTACTTCTTTTATTTTCTTTCTAGTCTGCAAAAGTGAGTAGAACACAGTACCATATACTGTAATACCCACAATGCTATTTTGTAAACCGAGCTGACTCCATGTCTGTGAAGAGGCCTTAGGAGCCTCGAAAGTTTGCATTTACCATCTATTCCATTAGCCAATAAAAGGTATCACCTGTACTCTCTTGTCTCTACAGATTACCCAACATGCCTTAGTTATACAGACTTCTCAGCATACCCCAGTTATACAGACTTCCCAGCATACCCCAGTTATACAGACTTCCCAGCATACCCCAGTTATACAGACTTCCCAGCATACCCCAGTTATACAGACTTCCCAGCATACCCCAGTTATACAGACTTCCCAGCATACCCCAGTTATACAGACTACCCAGCATACCCCAGTTAGTTAGAAGAGGCCTAAGTAGTATGGAAAGCTTGTATTTACCATCTATGCCAATAAAAGGCATCACCTGTACTCTACTTCTTTTTGCTGAAATCAACAGCGACAGTTAACCAGCGAGCCAGTGCTGTCTGATTTTTATTTGAAAGAACTCAGTCTAGTTGTTCCTGTTTTTATGATTTGATGTTATTCATCAACACAACTCAAGTCTTATATAAGGGACCAGTAAACAAACAAAAAAAAAAATCAGAATTCCCATTTGGTTTGGCATGGCAGTTGCTCAAATTTAGCACTTGGAAAAAATGTCTTCAAAATTAAATTTATGATTTTTTTTTTTTTTTGCTTTGTGTTTGTTCTTATATTTACTGATGGTAGCCATGTTGTTAAACAGGCCTCACCCAGTCCCCTCATGTTATATGGAACTTTACATAAAGCATACTGTATACAGGACGTGGGCTCTAAAACGCTATTTTTAAAGCTAAATATCTTACTTTCTATACAGAATTGACAGTTAGTGGAAACGCAGATTGAACACATAGTAATTATAAGTGCATTTGAGGCATTTTCAGTTTTTGGTACAAGTGGTGGAGCGGGGGGGGTGGGTTTAAGTGGGTTGATATAACCTTACAATACCTAGCAATACCATGTATCAGGGGTGGCAACCTTTTGGGGCTGAGAGAACCATATACGTGCAGCGCTCTCAGTCCTTTTGAATCCGGAGCCGCTGACGTTACATAGCGGTTCCAGATTGGCTAGAAACCGGGTAGCCAGTGACCTCAGCGGCTCCGGATTGGCTAGAAACCGGGCACCCAGTGACATCAGCGGCTCCAGATTGGCTAGCAACCCGGAAGCACTGAGAGAGCTTTGTCTCTACAGTGCTTGCCGATGATTAGCCGGCAGACTGTAACGAGCGGTGCTTACATGTGAGCACCGCTCGTTACAGTCAAAGAGCCAGATGCGGCCATCAAAAGAGCCACAGGTTGCCGACCCCTGCCATATATGTAACTGCATTGATCAACGTTTAAGCGTTACATTATTTTCTCTCTTTTTTTTATATACTGTAGCCGTCATTCTTTTTTCAGACATTTTTAAATATTGGGTTTTGTAAATTATTGTTTAAAAAAAAAATAAATAAAAGCCTTTAATGTCTCTTCTAATCAATGGCAAATTCAGTGGACTCAAGTGACTCCTAAGAAGTGACTGATTTTGTAACTTGGTTCGGGCAGTTGATGTGTAATGTAGTAGTCTGAAATTCTGAGGATAGCGTGGAAATTGGGTGTTCCTCTCTTCTTATTTTAAATAAATAGTTGTGGAGTTGGCAAAAAAAAAAAAAAGCATAACACAAGCCCCCACCTCTCCTATACTCTAGTGCTTTCCTTACCCTCTCCGGTGAAGTGCTTTGTGTTAACAAGTTCTGAGTGTTTATTTTGTTCTGTACACTCTGTGGCTGCCTGTTGCTGCTGCCCTTGAACCGAGCGAATATAAAATAAACCCGCTCTTCACAGCTGGTGTCTTCTGGCACCTGGTACCCAGAAATAGCCTGCTGTAAGGAATGTCTCTTGTGGCTGCGCTGTTGATGTACCAGGGATGTAATGCAGCAGCTAAGGCATAAATCAAAATCGACTTATATAGTTAACCTAAACTGCTGCTTTTCATTAACATTTACCACTTATGTGCGCTAAAGTGTGCGAGTGTTTGTGTATGTAAAAAATAAATGTACACGGGCGTTCCCCCTGGTTGTCTCTATTAACCCTGCAATAGAAGGGATTAGTCAAATTAGCAGACACCTTCAGCTGCTTCTAATAGGGGATGACACACTGAAAATATAGTCTCCCATCTATAAGATAAACTGGTCACCTACATTGCTTTGTATCAGGTACACTTCACTGACAATGAAATCTACACGATACAGTGTACTGCATGTGAAAATGGCTGCGACACTGGGAAAACTAGCCAAAAACTCCGCAGGAGAGCTGGTTTGATGAACCTTCATGGGCAATCCCTTTTACCCCCTACAGGGGGGAATCACTCCGAATACTTCAATGCAATCAAGAACACACAGAAAAAGTAATACTTTTAAAATAAACATGATAAATCGTTTCAAAATACAAGGGCTCAATGTGGATCTTAGATTTTTATCTCACTACCAAAACTATAGAGGATATTACATTACTAGGGGCACATTTACTAAAGTCAAACAAATTTGGGTTTTTTTCTGACTAGTAAAGGCAGGAGAAACAGTGTATATTTAAGTGATGTCGCTGTTTTCTCCTATTTACTAAGCTGTTCAAAAAGTTTTATAACAAAAAAGTATTCTCCACCCTTAAGCCGAGGAGGAAAACTCATTATTCCCAATGGAACTGGTCCTGTCATTTAGCCTAAGGCTATGTTCAGACTAGCGTATTGTGTGTGGCGTATTTCAAATTTAAAAAATAGTCTGGCGAAAAAAATACACTGAGAATAGACGCCAGAGAATTTCCGTAGAGAACAATGGAAGAAAAGCTTTCACATGAACGTTCCATTGAGAGTGTATTGCGCTAGAACGCTAGCTGCGCTATTTCTAAGAGTGTATGGAACGAGGTGTATTTTATGTGACTAGATTAGTTTCAATAGGAATTTAACAGTTGCGATCTCACACAGCGTAAAAATGCACTGCATTTTCACACTGACATCCATTTTGTAATAGCAAAATAGGCAGGGAAGAACACCTATGAAAATTCACTGAAAAAGAAAATCCTCTTCAAATCAGGAATGAATTCAACCAAATCCAAGTGAAAGTAGGAGACATTACAGATGTAGGAGAAATACAGATATTTCTCTATATTGTTGGTATTGGATTAGCAGCTACTGAAAGGACAATACAGAAAAAGGTCCTCTAATGTCTCCTACTTTCAGCTGGATTCAGTTCTGATTTTGAAGAAATAAAAATTGACAGTTTAAGTGAAATTAATTGATCTGTTCGAATTGGTCTTAGTAAATATGGCTAATCTATCTAATTCTGTTTGTTTAAAATTGTAATTGTCTCTAAATCACAGAATTCCGACCTCCCCTTTATATCACCGCTCCACCACTTGTCAGCTTCACCTATAACTAGTACTTTCTTACATTTCATTGCTTTGAGTACCATTGGTCCGTTTATCTTCTTTGTTAGTCTAATAAATAATAAACAGGTATCATCAATTATTGCAATACACACACACACTCACACACACACACATATATATATATATATATATATATATATATATATATATATA